>JABUQX010129444.1:0-5000 GCA_015478945.1 Trachelipus rathkii
AAAACGAGAGAGATAAAGCTGCCAATTTTTTTTAGCTAACACATAAAAGATTAAAGTTGCCAAGTAATAAGTTTTTAAATCTATAAATACCTAACGCCACTTAAATAACTTTACTTTATTATTTTACTTACTTGTAATAACTTGCTTATTATTTAAAATAACTAACCTTACTTAAATATTATAAATTATTACACTATTTTCTTTGCAGCAAATGTAAATTTTGTTTTCCCTCTCCATTGAAAATTTTTCTTCTTTTTCCCACAAAAATTTGCAGGAGAAAGATCGTACTGAATTATATATATATATATATATATATATATATATATATATATATATATATATATTATATATATATATATATATATATATAATATATTTATATATAAATATATATATTATTATATATTATATATATATATATATATATATATATATATATATATATATATATAATATATATAATTATATATTGAGTGTCTGTTAATGGCCGAATATGAATATCAGTGGTAGCATTCGCGAATCACTCCTTTGAGGGAAAGCTCGCGAGACCTTCAACTCGTCAAAGAAGATCATCTAGGATTATGCATCGGAAGGGAGCACAATTCAGTTTTAATTATATATCAATGATTATTTATACAAAGAAACATTATTATTACTATAAAATATTATTCCTTATTATTAATATTATTATTCTTCTTTTATTAATATTATTATTATTATTATTATTTTCTTAATCTTATTATTATTATTATTATTATTGTTATTATTATTATTATTATTATTATTATTATTATTATTATTATTATTATTATTATTATTATTATTATTATTATTATTATTATTATTATTATAATTTATATTAAAATTTTTTATATATTGCCAAATAAGCTTAGTATTGTCATTCAGCTGTATGGCGTTACATCATCTCTAGTTAAAATTGAGTCCAACAAAAGCTTCTAACTTTCATGGCAGGTTCGGTAACTTTATTTTTTTCAATGACGAAGTCGTTAGATTCTCCAAAGTTTCCTCTACAAAATCTTCCAATACTTCTCAAGTGTAAATGATTTCCAACAGCATCTCTCCTCCCTACCCCGATCTAACCCTCCGGCCTCCCCCGCGAATAATATATCTCAAAAAAAAAAAAAAAAAAAACCTCAACATCCCCAGGTAGGACGATTTAACGCCCTGTCAGGTGGACCCAACGAGAAAGGTCCTTGGGTAACTTGGGCCTAACGGCAAATCCGCTGGCTGGCCAGGCCTATCGCGGTAGCCGGAGTTTTTCCCATTAGCAGCAAGCACGCTACCAATGTACTCATTAACGTCTGAGTGGGACGAAGCTAGAGATAATAGAGAATAACTCACATTGCCTCTCTCCAACCCAGTCTCAACCTGGCCCTCTCTTGCAGGCGAGTGTTTTTAGCCACTGAGATAGGAGTATTCTCGAATAATTGTCATTAAAGCTATTTAAAATAAACTTTAAAATAAATAAAATAGTCTCTCCCTATTTATACTTAAAGAGAATGACAACATCAAAATGTAACTAACAGATGCCAAAGCAACCATATACACAATTTTATAGAGAAATTCTCCGTAGCATCTTCCGCTATTCGATTTGGGGGGCACGAATAGTCCGCCTTTTAAATGTATTCGAAAATTAGAAATTAATGTAATATAGCATTGATTTTTTTTTCAATTTTACATAAACTTTTATATTTATTATGTAACATTTTCATTCATTTGAGCAATTTTTGCAAAAAAAATAAGAATTTTATCGTAGCATTATGATATTTGTAAAGGATTGATCGTTTCAATAATGTTAACTCGTGCTAAGCACGAGCAGCACGAGTGTAGGAGTCGCCTCTGATATATATATATATATATATATATATATATATATATATAATATGAAAATATATATATATAATTATATATATATATATCTATAATATATATATATATATATATATATATATATATATATATATATATATATATATATATATATATATATATATATATATATATATATATATATATACAGATAGATAAACAAAATATATATAAAATGTATACATTCTATATGTCTGTATTATATATAAAAAAATTATTACATATATATATATATATTATAATGGTGCTGCAATAAATTTTAGACACTAATTTTTAAGTCATCTATTTCCGCTTAATAATATAAATGAGTTTTAAAAGAATTTTTATAATTCGTTTCTTGTTAGGAAGAAATCTCGTAAGTCCTTTATTTGAAACTAAACTTGAAGCAGAGAAAATGCAATACTAGAATTTTAGCAGATTTTTGAAGAATGTGTATGCGCATCTGATCTGAGCTGGGTATTTAAATTGCTGTACCAAGAATTAACAAATTCCAAAAAATTACAAGACTCAAACATTCCTACCTTCCGATCACAGACTTCATGTATTATCGCAAACATGCCAATTTTTAATACCAATTTTTTGGGATATTTAAAATATCAGCATTAGGGAGAGGTTTTTTAAATATTATAAAGAAATTATATCTTTCTTGCAATTTGTCATCATACAGAACAAGTGTGATGTGCCATATGAGAAGATAAAAGATTGCGTAAAATTTTACAAGGAAGATCTCGAAAGCCTAATAGAAGATTTAGTAAAAGCAGAAAGGGAAATGGCATAACAGCACAGATCGTCCAAAAACAGCAATAGACGGACTAATTTCTTGTTCAGTCACAATTTCCAAATATTTACATCTTGTTGCAAATACTGGCAAATATTTACATCTTGTTGCAAATACTGGCAATTTTAACCCATGTCTAATACTGCTTAGTAGAAAAGAAGCTAATACTAATGGAGATGAAGATTTACTGACTTGCCCTCCGCTACAATACATCAAATCTTACATAGAACTGAAGATGTTTATCTCGGACTTTGCTCAATCTCATACCTGGCGATTAAATTTACGCAAATTAAGGTAAGAATGATTTTTAGTAATTTATCATAAATTATTAACCAATTTTCCCAATAGAAATTTAATATTGTCCTTCCAGTTATATATATATATATATATTTATATTAATATATATATATATATAATATATATTATATATATATATATATATATATATATATTATATTAATATATATATATATATATATATTTATTAAATATATATATATATATATATATATATATATATATATATAATATATATATATATATATATATATATATATACTATATATATATATATATATATATATATATATATATATATACTATATAATAAATATATTATATATATATATATATATATATATATATATATATAATATATATTATATATATATATATATATATATATATATATATATATATATAATATATATATATATGGTATGACTGTGAGTGTTAATTTGTTTCTGTATGAAAGTTGTTCTATAGAAAACAGAAGCGTTTTTACCGTGAGCGCCCAATATCAGAAAAATCTTTCTCTGAATTTATTCCCTAATTACTTTTCACAGATGAACAAAAGAACTTATTAGTCGCAAATCTCCTACAATTAAAGGTTATATATATATATATATATATATATATATATATATATATATATATATTATATATATATATTATATATATATATATATATATATTAATAGATAATATATCAAACATGTAAATAAATATATATATACATATAGTGATGCATCAGAGACATGGCTCTGGCCGGAGACCTCTTTATTTTTACGGAGTTTTATGTAGCCCTAATTAATAATTAATTTTAATATTAAAATAGGGGGGGGGGGGGGGGGTGAAATTTCATCAACCTTGCAGGTAATTTAAAAAATCTGCATATATAACATTTATTTCTGAATAAAATTGAAAACAAAAAACAAAAAATATTTAAAAATTAATTAAATTTATATTCTTTGGGACTAGAACAACGGCAAGAAACTTGAAGAAAGTGATGAAACTAAAATTACCCTTTTTTGTAAACTTTTTAATAATTAGAAAAAAAATCCTAAAGTTAGAAAATAAAAAAATTTTTTAAACTATAATAAATCTTTTTAGAAAATATATATATATATATATATATATATATATATATATATATATATAATATATTATATAATATAATATATATATATATATATATATATATAATATATATATATCACCCTAAAAATTGTCGATTACATTACTCACCCCAGATTTAAGAGAATCAAGCTACGCATCATTTTTCCTTCAAATAATAGACCTACCTTCAATACACAACGACCCAAATCATTCCCTAGGTTTGACATTTGGTGCACAATATGACGTTACCCTTCTCCCCACCACATCAACAACATTGGGCATCGAGATCTCACACTATAAATTAAACACATTGAAAGCATTAAACAGGAAAAAAACTTTTGCCAACACAATAGTATGCAACAATATCTTCTCCCTTTTCTAAACTACGATCATCTGCCATGGGTTCCCACAATCAATCAAAATCTAACACTCAAAAATTAGAAATCGTGTTCAGAATGAAGCCCTCAGGATAATAACCGGTTGCCTTCCCCACCACACCTATCCACCACCTCCTGACTGAAACAAAAATTCTCCCTATAAAAGCCAATCTTGGCATGATGTTCTGTCAATTATATAGTAAATCACTCAATAGATCATCTCCTGCATCAAATAACAACCATACACCTAGAATGAAAAAAAATTACACCAACAATATACATTCTGGCAATTATTCAACACTCTACCCCCACCCAGACAGCCCTCCATTAATAAACTTATTTGCACAAATACCCATTAACTCAAAGGAACGATTCCGCACAAATCCAAATAAACACTATACTTCAAGCAACGTCACATGATATTTGGTGTGCGGTGCGGTGCGGTGTGGTGCGGTGCAGTTGCGGTGCGCAAATTTGGCAGTGCTCGGACAAACCCCTATAACCTGAAATTTCCAACACAACAAATATTGGGTTGCCAAACTCGAGTAATGCTCATC
>JABUQX010129444.1:17500-22500 GCA_015478945.1 Trachelipus rathkii
AGCGTGTAGAAGCATCTTTGAATCAACTTATGCTGTTTAACATTTAAACTGCATCTGTATAGTATTCAGTTTTGCAGCTGCAGTTGCGAGGATGAAAATAAGAGGATTATACCTCTACAAGTAATGAAAATATCTTTCAACTGAACTTCTGACATAATATGGAATCGTGAATGCATAGTTGCAACTTGTGAATAAAACATGAAATTGAAAACAAGCCACTTTCTTACACCAGCTACCATGTTCAGTCTATTGCTACCATGTCGGTCTAAATTAATCCCGCGCCAATATAAATGGATTTAATTTTTGGAAAAAATAGCTAAAGTTTTTTAAGAACCTTCTTATAGCAATATTCAGTATATTTTGACTTGTGTTGAGATTCGGGAAAAATGCATCACTCTAAGAACTGCTCTTTGTCGTGCAAAAGAGTCTTCTTTAATCCAGTGTCCTGTTAGGCCTTAAAAACTGATATGCTAGCTCTATTAGCTGTTTCATTATATCTGAAGTTATAGAAATATAGCTTGCCTCCCGACATTTTCCTTTTCACGCATTCAATAATTTTTCATGAATACTATGAAAAACTTTGACTGAAATAAGTTCTTTTTGGTATGGTCATAATTTGACAGGCATCCTTCCTTACCTGTCTAAACCGATGTCTTCTGCCAATCGAATACGGTTGTATGTCAAGAGCAATCATTTTTAGAATACTCTGGTGAAGTTTTACAACCTATGTGGTCATTTGTAAGGGGTCAAGCATTTTCTTTTCTCTCAAAAGAATCAACCAGTGTCGGTTGTGATGATGGCTTGGAACTGGGTTGTGCGTGGAAAAGAAATCAATGAGTCGCTACAACCTTGTTTGCTATTTATCTTATTTTTTCCTTTTCTAATTTAAATTTTTCTATGTACTTATTTTCCAAAAGATTTCTCATAGCGGTGGTTTTGTATATGATTTAGAATTTCTTCCGCCTCTTGAAACCAACGTCTGGCATAGTTTGCATAAACACATGTGTGAATTACTAACAATATTATAAATGTTTCCAAACAAAACTCTTTGAAGACATTTTTTGTAAATTATTTAGTTATTTATTACTTAATCTAACCATAGGATATGTTGCACTACCACTCTACCATTCACAATGGCGTTCGAATTATCAATGACGCATCACGCATATAACATCTGACAAATGACAAAATTTTTCGCCATATTGGCTACAAAAATGGCTACTTTTTATTAGGAATTTTTTTTTTAGAAATTTCAACTTTGCCATATATAACTTTGTCTCTTAGATTGTCCTAATTTGAATTTTAAATTTGAATATTCGGTCCCGAATAGTACGCAAAAAAAAACGAATACCAAATATTCGGCAAAGTGGCCGAACAGACCAAATATTCGGCACATCTCTAATATATATATATATATATATATATATATATATATATATATATATATATATATATATATATATATATATATATATATATATATATATATATATATATATATATATATATATATATATATATAAACATCAATATATATATATAATCAGATTAATTTCTTTCGCAGAGTTTTTTAAGTAGTAGTATAAGGCCTTTAAATATTAATATCCTTAAATCTAAACTATTTCTCATTTTAACAATATTACATAAATTTACAAAATTTCATTAAATTTTATTTAGTCTTCAAATAACAACGTCCGAAGAGGATCCAGATAAAATAAGGATCGAAAGCTCACGTTCACAAACATCATATGAAGACCATGTAAATACTTTTAAATATATTCTTGCAGTTTTATTGATATTAATATTTAAGGCCTTATACTATATATATATATATATATATATATATATATAAATTTAAACAGATATATATATATGAGTAGTTATATATTTATATATAAAAATATAGTATAAAAACATATATATATATATATATATATATATATATATATATATATATATATATATATATATATATATATATATATATATATATATATATATATATATATATATATATATTTAAGGTCTCGTTGTTTTGAGGAGAGCGAATGAAGCAAAGGGAAATTATATCTTCGGATAATGATGTTTTGGGGTGTCTTCTTCCCCCAACATTTTTTTTTTCTTTTCTTTCCTTTGGTGTTTGTGTGATCGATAACGAACCGTTTCTCACGCAATAAACGTCCGTTATTGAGCTTAACAATTGATTCTTATGGACTTCTCTTGCGCAGCCAATTCTTGTTTTTACCAACAGCTCCACACACACATAATTCGAAGCAATATTGAAGGGTTTTCGAATACATACATATTATTATTATATTATTATAAAGATATATATAGAGATCTACATAGATAAATATATATATAAATATACATGCTCTATTGTTTCATTTATAATATATATATATATATATATATTATATATTATTATATTAATTTATATTATATATATATATATGTTATTATTATTTATTTATATTTATATATAACTTAATTATATATATATATATATATATATATATATATATATATATATATATATATATATATATATATATATATATATATATATATAATTATTTATATTATTTTTATATATATATTTTATATTAAAAAGTATCTTTATATATGTGTATATCTTTGTGAATATATAAATATACACATACAGCAAAAAAATAAAGATATATATATATATATATATATATATATATATACAAAGGTGGGCATTAACGCGTTAAAGCGTTAATCCGTTAATTAACTCGTTAATTTTTTCGTTAACTTTTAACGCTTTCGTTAATTTCGAAAAGAAGTAACGAACTATTAACGAGTTACATTTGTGAATTAACGTTAACGAGTTAAAAATTTTCCCTACATCCGTTAACCGTTACCTTAATTTACGAGTTTATAAAATATTTTCTTATCAGATTTTAAATTGTATTATATTCGATTTCGATAACAGATAAACCTTTTTTTTTTAAAATTTCCTAAACGTCTCTCAATGGCTCAAAATGTGTTTATTCTTACACGGTTATTATCCCGTTTAGTAATGTTTAACATGTTTTTCTTATGCTGTATTCTCATTTCTTATTGGTTCGCTGAAGAAAAAAAGATAGTGACTGTTGCCCGTTCAATGAGTTATTAACTTCTTTCGTTCGTTACTTTGAACTTGCTTCTTTTGTGACTAGTGAAAAATATAAGAAGTAGGCCTAATAAGCGCTGTAATTTATAAAAAATATACATATTTGTATTAAAACTCTAAGTTGACATATCCTATTATTTTTACAATAATATACTATTAAGTATTAATTAAGGTATTTACGCTTTGAAAGTATTCTTTGGCAAGCGGCAAAAGTATCTGCTAGGTCAAAGCCTAAATTATTTAAGTCTGATAGGCTTAATATCATTATTAATATTGTTAGGGATATTATTATTATTATTATTATTATTATTATATCATAATAAAAGAAAATTAACAATTATTATTACTATTCCTACATATTTTGAAGATGGTTAACGTTAACGATTAACGTTAACTTCCGTTACATTCTTTACCGATAAACGCTTTAATGATTAACGCCGTTAATTTTTTTGTTAACGATTAAGGATTAACGGCGTTAACTTTCTCATTAATATAAATATATATATATATATATATATATATATATATATATATATATATATATATATATATATAATATATATATATATATATATATATATATATATATATATATATATAGAGAGAGAGAGAGAGAGAGAGAGAGAGAGAGAGAGAGAGAGAGAGAGAGAGAGAGAGAGAGAGAGAGAGAGAGAGAGAGAGAGAGAGAGAGAGAGAGAGAGAGAGAGAGAGAGAGAGAGAGAGAGAGAGAGATAGAGAGAACGGGAACGATATTGTCAGTGTAAGCTAAAACATCGAATCGAAGTAAAACATATAAAAAGATAATTATATGAAGATAATTAAATAAAACACAGAAGCCTTATTTTCAAGAACTTTTTTAATCCAGAGATTTTTTTCTTATAAATTATAACATTAAAATTGGGAACAAAAAGTATTATGGCCTTATTCCTTTTAATTTGCTTTCTAAGAAATTTAAATTAGCATATCCAGGCTATTTCATTAGATAATTTATTCTATGAAAAATAAAATTCCCGGAACGTCAATGCACGGCTAGTGCCTTACGAACTAAAAAATGTCCAAACCTTATTGAAAGAAACACCAACGCTGGTGTTTAATAATTTATGTTGAAGGAATAGATTTTAAAAGAAGTTTGAATCAATATTCAGGCAATTTTAGATCATATGCTTTTTAGTTTTGCTTTGAGTATCCGTCTATAAATAATACAAATCATTTTATCAATACAGATAATACACGAATTTCTGCTTCTGTGTACGAGAATGTCGTATAAAAAGTTAATATGGATCCTTTTTTATAGATATAACATTAAAATAATAATATCAATAAAAGAACAGATTAAAATTATTTAAAATAGTCAAATTTGTCCTAAATTAATTATTTTCTCATATGGATCTACTACAGAAAGTTTTCATCCCACGATGAATATTAGGCCTTAGTGTTTTGGCTCTTTTCACTTATTTTACATTGACCACTTGAAGAAG
Source organism: Trachelipus rathkii (assembly GCA_015478945.1). Classification (NCBI taxonomy): domain Eukaryota; kingdom Metazoa; phylum Arthropoda; class Malacostraca; order Isopoda; family Trachelipodidae; genus Trachelipus; species Trachelipus rathkii. The sequence continues at coordinate 22,115 of JABUQX010129444.1, forward strand.
GCTTAAATCTCGAAAGCTTTTAAACCTATACATGTACTCAAAAATTCGATCCGTCAACATTCTTAAATGCACTTATTTCTTCTTTTTTTTCGCTCACTCATACACACACACCCACACACACACACACACACACACACACACACACACACACACACACACACACACACACACACACACACACACACACACACACACACACACACACACACACACACACACACACACACACACACACACACACACACACACACACACAATAATTATAGACACTTTACTTAATACATTAGCCATGCAATCATCGTACTAACTTACTGCTCACATGACTTTTATCTCTCTAATATATATATATATATATATATATATATATATATATATATATATCAGTG
>JABUQX010129444.1:27500-32500 GCA_015478945.1 Trachelipus rathkii
TATTTGAATTTGGTCGGGAAAATATTGGTAGGCATACTTTCCTGATCAAACAAAGAACTTACTACGGTAAAGTGACCTCCTTCACCACCATTATTGGGATATAGAGTTTTAGTGGCAATTACACACAATACACTAAAGAAAAAGTAGATGTAGATATATATATTGCTATATATATATTGCTATATATATATATTTTATATATATATATATATATATATATATATATATATATATGTATTATTTTTAACAGAAAGTTCACACCTTACGGGCATAGCTCTATTTCAAGGAGGGGAACTTCTAGGTAATTTCTACCTCTAGGATCCGGACTAGGGATCGAACCCGCGCCCTTGCCACTATATATATATATATATAGTATATATATATATATATATATATATATATATATATATATATATATATATATATATATATATATATATATATATATATATATATAATAATAGTATTTAATGAAATATATCTTCTAGTATATTTTGGAGGGCAGGGATATCAAGATGTAATTTGTAGTAAGTATATTGATTGTGAATACTTCCATAAGACACCAAAAATATACATATGGTGAATCAGATTGAAATTGGTAATGACGTTAACTCGATGTGAAATTAGTGAGTTTTTGAAAATAGAGAACAGAATAATTTGTTTTCTTTAATATATTCTGTAAAGAAAGAATTGCCTTTTACGAAAATTCTAGAAAGTATAGTAGGCTAGTATAGACCAGGGTTGTGGAGTCGGAGTCGGAGTCGGAGTCGCGGAGTCGGGGAGTCGGTAGTTTTGAAGAGGGTGGAGTCGGAGTCGGAGTCGGAGTCGGTAATTTTGAAAAGGGTGGAGTCGGAGTCGGAGTCGGTAATTTTCAAGAGGTCGGAGTCGGAGTCGGAGTAACTTTCAAGATAGTAGAGTTGGAATCAGAAAATTTTGAGCTGACAAAGTTATGAATTTTGACTCTGTGAGTGACTTCAATCGCTTCAAACAAGTTCACTCACTTGCGACTTCCACATCACAAAATGCAATTGCAAACTTCGAAGTTTTTTTTAACCTGCACCTTATGTTTCAATTTGGATTATATTCTAATGAATTCAACCTTCAACCTTATACCATCTATATTTAAGATGCTGAAGAAATAAAAAACTCCAAGGTACGAAGAGAAATTTCTCTCATTGACAATGGTATTCTATACTAGCTGCTGTTTATATTAATTCCTATCTACAGGGTAAGCTTAAATGAAGATCAACAACAAAAGCTAAATCTGCACTTTGCAACGTGACCATTTGTATTAAAAGGTTGCAAGAAGTTCAAGAAGAAAAGAATACATCTGAACATATTGTAAGTGATGAAACTACAACTATCCCCATTACTACCATCTCAAGTCATTTTTCAGAAAGTTCAGAAGATGAGTATGAAAAGCTTCTAGATATTGAAGAGTTTAGTCGAAAGCTTCGACTGGTTCAAGAAAAAGGTCAAGGTTTTTCCTCATCCTTGTACACAATATTCCATAACTTTAAAAAATTTCTCTGCTGCACTGAAAGAAGTTGAAAAAATTGATATAACTTAGAAGCTTAAATTAGAAGAGGCCATCGATAAGTATCCAGACATTGTACAAGAAGCTGCAATTGCTGTTACTGATCTACATCCAAAGCAAGTTAGCGTTGAACGGCTTTTTCTGCTCTTAGCATTATAAAATCAGACCTAAGAGGAAAAATGAAGGAGGACCTGGCAGATGCTATTCTATTTTTAAGAACTAATTCATTCATTGAGTAGATGACACTAGATGTAAGTTCATATAGCCATGTTATTATCATTTATTATTATTATTATTATTATTATCATTATTATTATTGTTGAAGATATATATATATATATATATATATATATATTATTATTATTATTATTACATATGCATATTATTATTATTATTATTATTATTATTATTATTATATTGTTATAGATAGATATATATATATATATTATTATATATTACATATATATATATATTATTTCTATATATATATATATATTATTATTATTATTATATATTATTATTATTATAAATATATTATATATATATATTATATTATTATTATATTATATTATTATTATTATATTATTATTACATATATTATTATTATATTATTATAATATTATATTATTACATATTATATATATATATATATATTATATTATATAGGTGGTTCTCAAGTCAACTCACTTACACCTTCATAATATATATATATATATAACTCCCCATCTCGCACTGAGCTCTCAATTATGGAATTTCTGGCGAACAAAAACATTCAAGTACTTCCACATCCTCCATACAGCCCAGATCTAGCTCCGTGCGATTTCTACCTCTTCCCTAAGTTGAAAATAAAGTTGTAGGGTCATCATTTTGGTACGATGGAAAACATAAAAAATGCTGTAACACGTGAACTAAACACACTTCTGGAAAATGACTTCCGGTACTGCTATGAACAATGGAAGAAACATTGGAACCGCTGTGTAACCTCGCAAGGGTCATACTTTACTTTGAAGGAGATAACTTGTAATTTCAGGCAAGTTCAATACATAATTAAATGCGACATCAGTACACTTACTTTTGGGACATAATATATATATATATATTATATATATATAATATATATATATATATATATATATATATATATATATATATATATATATATATATATATATATATATATAATTTAGATCAAGGGGCTTAAATGTAAGTTTTCTAAGTTTGCAGATGATACCAAAGTGGCTACCTTAGTAAAGAATAATGATGGATATATAAAGTTTCAAAATGATCTTGATAAACTTCTTAGGTCGACAGATAAGTGGCAAATAAATTTTAATTAATAGTAAAAAGTGCAAGGTTCTTCATTTAGGTAACTCAAATAAAAGATTTAACTACGATATGAATGGGGATTGGCTTGAGTCTGTGGACCAAAAAAAGATTTAGATGTGAGTATAAGCAGCAATCTGAAACTAACTATCAGTGTTTGGAAGCAAGGAATAAAGTTAATAAGATGTTAAGTATAATAAATCGCAATATGGTTTACAAAACTAACAAAGTTATAAGTAGCTGTATAATAGCTATTTTAGGTCAATATTAGAGTATTGCGCACAGGTTTGGGCCCATTATTTAAGAAAAGACCTAGGTATGCTGAAGAGAGTGTAAAGTAGTGCAACAAGGATGATTTCTGGCTTTGAGGGTAAGAGCTATGGGGAGAGGCTGAAGGAGTTAGGAATGTTTTCTTTAGAAAGGCGATTTCTCATTTCGTGTATTTTGTAGCTAATGGACCCATCTATGTATATTTCAAGTTTGAAGTCATTTCGAAAAAATGGTAAAAGTTGAAAAGAACAATGTCAAAAACAAAGATTTTGAAAAATGAAAATTCTTAAAGAATGACTACAGACACAGAAAAACATTCGAAAACGACGTTTTAGAGGTCAGAAAAAGCTACAGTTTGCTTTTTTTCCCATCAAAATTGGCTGAAAATTAAGAATATTATGTCCACCTTTAGGGGTGGTGAAAATTGGGCTCAGCCCGAAGCAAATATTGGACCCTACCCTTTATTGAAGTAATATATATATATATATATATATATATATATATATATATATATATATATATATATATATATATATATATATATATATATATATATATATATATATATATATATATATATATATATATATATATATATATATATATATATATATATAACGAAAAAAATTTCTGGCTACGGCCCTATATATATATATATATATATATATATATATATATATATATATATATATATATATATATATATATATATATATATATATATATATATATATATATATATATATATATATATATATATATAATCATCATTATCATCACCCACCTTCTCTCCCCAAGACTGGGGGTAAGGTGCGTAGCATGCACTGGAAACAGAAAAGTAGTAGAATAATATGACGAAAGTCGAAAAGAAAGCTCAGCCTTACCGCCCCCTTTATACCTTTTAGTGAGAACTCGTCGCAGTAAGAAAATCCACCCTAGAGCTTCACGGCCCTCACTATGGCATCTCGCCAATGTAGGGTTTATCCCTTAACCCAGGTGGGCCACAACCATACCCTCTCACAAAACACCGCCATTCACTCCTATTATGCACCTTTCTTCTCGCCTCTGCTAAACTCAGATTTCTCTCCTTCAGGAATCCCTTTGCTGACTCACTCCACTTTTTCCTCGGTCTCCCCCAGCCGGTCGATTCCCAGCATACTAACACTATACATCCGCTTAACCAGCCAACTATCATTCATCCTTTCCACATGGCCAAACCATCTCAACGTATTCATTGATTCTCTCATCTACCCCTTTCTTCCCACCACACACTCTCTAATATGTTCATTCCTCATTTTATCAATTCTTCTCACACCTAACACGCCCCTAAGATTATCCATCTGAACACATTGTACTTTAGATCTATACCTCTTATTCCAGACCATAGTCTCACTACTATACATTAACACAGGTAACAAACAACAAACCCTCATATATATATATATATATATATATATATATATATATATATATATATATATATATATATATATATATATATATATATATATATATATATATATATATATACACAACGATACATTAAGATGTATTCGGCTAAAGTAGATATATATATATATATATTTATATAAATATATATATATATTATAAAGATATATATATATATATATATATATATATATATATATATATATATATATATATATATATATATATATTTTATTTTTACATCTCTCAGACAGCGTTTTTCCTCAGTCTGTTGGATGTGCATCTTTCCTTCTGGCCCCGAAACTTTCATTCTAGAGCACCAAGAAACTATTTCGGCGCAATGGTTTCCGATGCTAGTCCTTGAGTTATACACTCAGGTAGGGTTTCACCCTTTCAGTGGAACTAGCATCTTCTTCCATTT
>JABUQX010129445.1:5000-7500 GCA_015478945.1 Trachelipus rathkii
GTATGGCTTTCGTAAGAAACGGTCAATTGGTGATCTTCTTTCTGATCTTTCTGATTCTGGTCCTCTTCCATTAGTGATCTTCTTTTCTGGTTGGTCTTTTTCCTTACTTGGGATCTTCTCCTCTTTCCGATTCATGGTGCTGTGCCTTTGCAGTGAAGCAACGGACTAATTGGTGCTCTTCTTTCTCTTCTTTCTGATTCTTGGTCCTCTTTTTTACTGGTGATCTTCTTTCTGATTCCTGGTCTTTTTCCTTACTTGGGATCTTCTCCTCTTTCCGATTCTTGGTCCTCTTCTTTACTAGTGATCTTCTTTCTGATTCCTTGTCCTCTTCTTTACTGGTGATCTTCTTTCCGATTCTAGGTCCTCTTTCTCAATTCTGTATAAAATTTCCTCCGTGGCGCAGAACATATAAAAAGCCTTCTACAGAGTAGGGCACAAAGTTCTGATTTCTGCACTTCCCTCTTTTGGAATCTACCCTTCTCTCTGTAAGGGCACTAGCTCAAATGGTCGACTGGAAGACGGGTCGACAAGAAAAAGGGTCGACTCAACATCAAAAAAATTTCCTGTACAGCCCGCCGCAGGCGTTAGGATAGGATAGGTTAGGTTAGGTTAGGTTAGGTTAGGTTAAGTTTAGTTTGTTGTTAGAGAAATAAATAACCAGATTTTTTTATTATTAATGTCGACCAATTTCCCTGTCGACCATTTTCCTGTCGGACATTTGAGTATAGGTCCATCTATTAAATCTATAAATGGTGTTGTTCCTCAGAGGAAACTAGTACCAAATGGTCGACAGGTCAAATGGTCAACATTTTTAAAAATAAATGTGTTGACCATTTTCCCTAACAGTTTGAATGTGTCGACCGTTTGAACATTTTGTTAAAAAAATGTGTCGACCATTTGGACACCATACGAATTTTTATTTTGTTATTTAAAGTTTCTCTAATGAACCCAACAAAACTTAACCTAACCTAACCTAACCTAACCTAACCTAACCTAACCTAACTTAGCTAACTAACCTAACCTAACCTGGATGGATCGATTAAATTAAAATTAGGCTTATATTTGTCAAAAAATGTGTCGACGATTTCGACACCTTAGGAGAAAATGTTGTACACCATTTACTTGCAAGAAAAATATGTGTCGACGCTTTGGACACCTTCCGAATTTTTTTTCTAATGGCTTGTCGAACCTTTTCCTTGTCGACAATGTTGGTTAGTTCCCCCCTCAGAATTCTGTTCTATCCTCAACTCTCTCTTTCTACTTTTCATTAATAACCTATTCTCTATTATTACATCACCTATCGACTCCTATTCTATAGGAAAAATAATTCTTTTCGAATTAGGCTCACAAAAAGTTAGGTTTTCTGAGGCGACTTCATAATTTCATAACGCCTCAATAGTTCTTTGCTCTTTATGGGAATGTCATCGCCCCTGTATGGGTATGCGTAACACATCTCGAGTGGTCCCACTCCAGACAGTTCTCCTTAAAATGGTGGAGAGATTCCTAATTTTCGTCTTCATTAACTCTCCTGCTCTCTCTCTCTCTCTCTCTCTCTCTCTCTCTCTCTCTCTCTCTCTTTCTCTCTCTCTCTCTCTCTCTCTCTCTCTCTCTCTCTCTCTCTCTCTCTCTCTCTCTCTCTCTCTCTCTCTCTCTCTCTCTCTCTCTCTCTCTCTCTCTCTCTGCCTCTCTCTCTCTCTCTCTCTCAGTGTTAAAAAAACACTGCCCTTCTGAATTCTCAATCTCTGGGTTGAATACCCATACATATATCTTGCTGGGAATGCTAATGCATGCCTCGGAGAAGGTCGTGATTGCCGTAAGCAACCTTCTATCTTTCGGCGAAAATGTATGAATCGTATGGGTACATGGAATATCAGAGGAATAAATGATGAGAGAGAGGAGAGAGGTGATGAATGTATTTAGAAAGGACTGATTTGCTCGCTGTAACTGAAACAAGGTAAAAGGTAGTGAGGAAGCGGGTGGTGTGGCTTGAAATATGTATGTGCTGTTGTGGGAAAAGAGATGAGAAAGGAGAGAGAAAGGAGCTGCGAATCTCACAGTGACCTGTTACACAGAGACTATGATGATTTTGTGGTGTGAGTACTAATTCTAATGGTTAATTTTAGTTTGAAAAGGTCAAGGTATGTGTGGTTGTGACATATAGTCCAATCTGGCTGTTTTGGATGGGTGGTAGGAGCTTCCAGTTGATTGGTTGGTTGTTCTAAATGGTTGGTTAGGTGATCGAAAAGGATGGTATAACAGGTGGCTTTGGGGTGAGGAGAAAATGAGAATGGTAGGAAGGTGATTGATTTTTGGAGGGAGAGAGGTATGTGTGTAAGTAATACTTTCTTTAAACACAAGAGTATTCATAAGTATACTAGAGTTGGTGTAGTTAGAGATGGTATCGAAGTGAAAAGTATGATTGATTTTGTGTTGGTGAAGAAGGAGATATTGAAATATGTGTTGGTTGTTAATCAGGTGAGGGGATTAGGGACAGGATTAT
>JABUQX010129445.1:12500-20000 GCA_015478945.1 Trachelipus rathkii
CAATCACGGTGGTCGTCACCCTTTTCGCGATCTTCCTCATAAAAATTCCCCACATGAAAATAATCGAGCTTTTACTCCTAAAAGACCTAACCAAGATTCTGTTGATCGTACGACTCTCGTCTGTGATTTTTGTAATAAGATCGGTCATCAGATACGTGAATGCTACAAATATCTGGAAATTTGTAGCTACTGCAAAAAGAAAGGTCACATATAGCTGACTGCAGAACACGTAAATCTGTTCCAACATCTCTCCCACAGAAAGTTCGCAAGGCTGTTTGTCCCTTTTGCGGAGGTCCTCACCCGGGGATGAAGTGTTCTCAACACCCTCCATCTCAACAAACGCCGCCAAACTCTCCGAACACTCATACTTCTAAGTCTTCCACTGAACATACTCCTAAAAATGTATATTACGGAAAATCTCTTCCCAAAACGGAACAAAGTACACGTCCACGGAACGAATGTCCATTGTCACCTAGTCATTCTCATTCTCAGGATACTAATTCCAATTTGCCTAAACAAAATTTACCTAATACTAATGTACTGAACCCCTGTTTACCTAATTCTAAGTTACCTAACTCTTATTCAATTTCTACTAATGTACCTAACCCTTGTGTACCTAACACTAATTTACCTAACCAAGGTTTACCTACTACTAATTTACCTGACTCTTGTTTACCTAATACTAATTTACCTAACTCTTGTGCACCTAATCCTAATTTATCTAACCTTTGTTTACCAAAACCATATAGTCCTTCTTTACCAACGTTAAGTTCACCAGTTGTAAGTAGTCCACCTGTGGAGAAAAAGTCCAACACAGATTTTTCATTCTGTTTTCCATTCATGAACATGGAATCATTCACTTACAATTCACAACCCAAAGAAACGTCTTCTTCCTTAAATTCTGACTACAGAAACACTGAAATACACACAGCACTTCCTGTAACTTCAACTGAAACTACTAAAGAATTACACAGTCATGTACGAACTGTCACTGTCAATTGTAAAAGTTACACCACAAATCAGTTAACAATATCCGTAGCTTTTGAAAAAAATAGTCTTAACTTTGAACAATGTATTGTTGACACAGGAGCCAGTATTAGCTTAGTTAGCTATGAGGCCATTCCCCAACATTTGAAACATCTTATTAAACCTTCTAAGGACATTGGAATAAATGCCATCAGCGGCTTAACACATGATCACACGGTTTCCGTAGATTCATACATAGACATTCCATTGCACTTCTTTGATAGTGATTATTCTACTACACCTATCAATTTCATAATCATACCCGGAGAAATGATGCTAGCCCCAGTGGTATTGGACAGCCTAAAGAAAATCATTTACTTCAGTTAACAATGCGTAGACTGATCAAACGACTCGGCAACAAATTCGATTGCATAACCAAAGATATGAGTCAGTCTCACACCAACAATGGTCAGAAAATTCCTTTCATTACCTATCCCATGACAAAGATAAGTTAACGTAAAAACTGCGTTGTATTCTTAAGTCAAGATAGTAATGTTCTCATATTACGGTATACTAGGCCAAATTGACCCTTTTCCGGTATATAAATAGACAAGGAAAGAAAATGTATAGTATGTCTATTCCATTCTTATATGGATAACTTATATAGCCATACATATATTTTCCTCCAAAACCTTGACTCATGGTCATGGTTTATGACGATGTTGCAAGGGAGTAGGAGGAGGCCAGTTTCATATTTCAGATGATGTCTCTGGATGCCAATGCAGCAGTCATCCGACGGTTTCCATCCGAAGTTCTCAAAACAACCGAAGACATCCGGTGGTAATGTACTGAGTAATGTAAGGTTTTCAGTTTTGTATTATTAAGATGTTGTATTATCTAATTGCTCTTAAGCAAAATAAAATTTCCCAAAATTTTGGGGATCGCAATATTTAAAATAATTTTGGTTACAACCAAATATATTCTAATAATGATTTCGACAGAAAAGTGATAATAGATCTATTTATTATCAATGCCAAATTACTAATTTATTGTTTTGTATTTCCCATCCCATCTCCTAAGAAGGTCCATTGCTTTTCTTATTCTTACTGTTTGTACTGTACTTGTCCTATCTTATTCCGAACTAATTTGTATGGTTTGTAGGTATAACACTAATAGTAGACCCATACTAGATCCTATAATCGTCCTCATGGTTGTAGTGGTGTTTAACGTATTTAGACACCGGACTCCCAATATACTAAATCACCCTTTTTCTCTACCTCGTAAAACTAAGTTTATGCTCTGTCATTTATTATGCCTTCGAAAGTAAGGTGGGGTCTTAGGCTTAGTGGGGAAGAGTGTAAGGGTGAGTGTGGAGTCCAGGTCAAATTTATTTATGTTAGTAGTTAGTTTCCAGTATTGACCAAAACCTAGAATGGAATTCTTATTCTAAAATATAGAATAAGATAGTACATTCATTTATTAATGTTGGACTGCATATGTATATTATTTTTTGTTTGTTCATTATTTACTCTTGGGTTTTTATATGGATACTTACATTTGTCTATTACCTTTCAGTAGTCATTTTAATGAATAACATATTTTAGTAAACTTTTATGATAAAGTATGAAAGCTTGAGGCAAATTACCAAATAACTTACCAAAGAAATTACAATATATACTGATGTACAGATGTACAAATCATTGATGTACCCATGAATTTAGGGAACACTTACACATTAGGATCAATTTCTCCCAGGTATGTAATCATGTTTGAACTTCTAAGTCACATTTATTTACCCAAAGTTAGTAATGATATTCATCATTTTCCCCTTTTGCCTTTTGATTACAGTCCCTTCCAAGGTTGATATTCATCAAGAACGTCACTTCTCTTGACTCATATTACATAAGACCCCTCATTGACAGACGTCTTTATCGTTAGGGTAAGGTCTCCCATTTTCATATTTTTATATTTAAGTACTTCCTTTAATTAATTGTTTAATAGTCAAACGCCTTAAATAAATTCAGTTCACGAAACTAATTCCTGTAATTTTTACAGGGTCTTAATTCTAGGTTTATATTTATTCCTCAAGAGGCCATCTCAAGACCCGTTCTTAATTCTAGGCCATCTCCCAGAATCATTTCATTTACCTTTCAAGTATCATCTTATATTGTGGTCCTTATTGTCGGATCCTAAATCTGGAACATAACCAGAGTTTTTGTTTTTGGCTCACATTAAGATTGGCCAACACTCAATTTTAATTGGTTCACATACTAATCTTCAGACAAACCTTAAATCATAGGTCTGAATTTAGATAAATATATACTATAACTCTAGTCATAATCTAGAATAATAAATATTTACCTAGTTGTTACTTACCCTGTCCCCGTTGAGATTGTTTCACAATTAAATACATTTTTGTATCTGGAACTTTCTCAACTACACCTTAATCTAATAATTATTTAATCTTAAGAAAAACTATAAAAATAAGCAAACACACTCCGTGATAGTACTCGAGTCTGATTTGCTTCGTAATCATAACTCTATCCCCTTACTCATCCCGGATAACTGATGCATGAAAACTAATCATCAATCTACTACTTTTGATGTATATATGTGAAATAAATCTATCCTTTACTTTTTCATTCTCCCCTTCTACTTCTCTATTGTTATAAGTGATCTACCTTTAGCCACAAACCAGGAGCATTTGGAGCAAGCTGATGGTCCCTCCTTCTTGTATCCTGACGTAAGAACGAAAGTCTGATGGTTCTTTTCAATATCTCCTCCAGGTAGATAAAGCATAATTCCTTTTTCATTTTCTCACTGTTTTATTATTTTATTTACTTTGATAATACTAATTACTTTTTCATCTGGAGGTCAAGTGACCGTACTTATTCATGCCCTCGTCACTTGGTCTCCACTACATAAATACAAGAAAATAAAAAAAGTTGCGCCCGAACAGGGACCATCTGTCTTGTTCGGTGCTCTTGCCTTGCCACTGGATTGTGATTTTAGATCACTCATCGCCAAACCTCACAAAACAGTATAATTAAAAGACATTATTCTTATAAATCTTCTATACTGTCTTAATATTCTTTATCATATACTTAAACATTCTTTCTTAAGTTTGAACGAGTTTTGAAAGAAATTGAAAGAACTCCTTGATATTGTATTAAAACTATATACCTAATTTAAATTGCTAGTACTTTAAAAGTATATGTCCCAATGAGACGCATGACTGCCAAAAGCAATCCCCGTGGGGACTATAAAAACGTTGATCACTCAGATGCATCAACTGAGAGTGAGTCTCCAGAGATCCCTACCACTAATTTAATTGATTTTCCCATTCATGAGGAAACTACTCTTTTAGATTCAGATAGGGATTTGCTCACCTTTAACCATAATTTTCAAAGACATGCTGACCATGAACAGGCAATAGCTTTGGTTAGTTATCCCCAAAGTATCGATTCCCAAAATGGTCGTCACCCATCACAATATTCACAGAACTTACATGGTCCTCAACCATCACATCATTCTTCTTACAATATTGAGGATTCACATCGTTTAAATCCTCCACACATGCCACATAAGTCAAAGTCGTACCCACGTAACACTAAGCATAATTTCCCATTGCACAGAAATTCTTACTCAAGATCAAAAACAAACACAGATATGTACTCAGGTCCCATCATAAAACAAAAAATCGATAGGATGGAAGAAGCTATCTTACACTTGAATTCCTTACTCAAGAATTCACATAATCTTAAAGGGGTAGACCCTGGGACATATACACTAGATAATGGTACAAATTTCTTAACTTATTTTGAGGCTTACTGCCAACTTCATTATCCCACAGCATATCACAAATGGTTAAATTTACTCGGCAGACAACTTGACGGTCACTTCCTTAATGTCTATCGTCTTGTCACCAAGGATGATAGAGATTATTTCTCTGTTCGAGAGACCCTCATCCAATGGTATGAGGAGGAAAAGGAAGGAATCCCTATTTCATACATTTCAATCTGCCCGCCGTTACAAAAATGAGAGTATTCGTTTGTTTGCCTACAGACTAGAACGTCTGGCTAGTCATGCTCATCATGGTCTAGACATGAGTGGCCACGAATCTCTCCGAACTGCATTTTTATGTAGCCTTCCCACAAACATAGAACAAGGTGTTAGAGAGTACATAAAAATGTACGAACTCAATAAGAACTCCTATACACCCTGGTCCGATATCATGGGGTATGCTGAATTCCTATACACCCATAACAAAGATTTCTCAAATTTCCCATTTACATATCCCCCGAACACAGAACATTCAGTAAAGAAAACTCAAAATACTAATTACCCTTCCAAGGTTTCCACTCAAAATTCTTCTAACAAGTCACGTTCTTCTAAGAACATAACATATCACAATTCTTCCTTAGACAATCGCGGTGGTCGTCACCCTTTTCGCGATCTTCCTCATAAAAATTCCCCACATGAAAATAATCGAGCTTTTACTCCTAAAAGACCTAACCAAGATTCTGTTGATCGTAAGACCCTCGTCTGTGATTTTTGTAATAAGATCGGTCATCAGATACGTGAATGCTACAAATATCTGGAAATTTGTAGCTACTGCAAAAAGAAAGGTCACGTAATAGCTGACTGCAGAACACGTAAATCTGTTCCAACATCTCTCCCACAGAAAGTTCGCAAGGCTGTTTGTCCCTTTTGCGGAGGTCCTCACCCGGGGATGAAGTGTTCTCAACACCCTCCATCTCAACCAACGCCGCCAAACTCTCCGAACACTCACACTTCTAAGTCTTCCACTGAACATACTCCTAAAAAAGTATATTACGGAAAATCTCTTCCAAAAACGGAACAAAGTACACGTCCACGGACCGAGTGTCCATTGTCACCTAGTCATTCTCATTCTCAGGATACTAATTCCAATTTGCCTAAACAAAATTTACCTAATACTAATGTACTGAACCCCTGTTTACCTAATTCTAAGTTACCTAACTCTTATTCAATTTCTACTAATGTACCTAACCCTTGTGTACCTAACACTAATTTACCTAACTCTTGTTTACCTAATGCTAATTTACCTGACCCTTGTGTAACTAATGCGAATTTACCAAACTCTAATGTACCTAATCCTAATTTATCTAACCTTTGTTTGCCAAAACCATATAGTCCTTCTTTACCAACGTTAAGTTCACCAGTTGTAAGTAGTCCACCTGTGGAGAAAAAGTCCAACACAGATTTTTCATTCTGTTTTCCATTCATGAACATGGAATCATTCACTTACAATTCACAACCCAAAGAAACGTCTTCCTTAAATTCTTACAACTAATTATACTGAAATACACACAGCACTTCCTGTAACTTCAACTGAAACTACTAAAGAATTACACAGTCATGTACGAACTGTCACTGTCAATTGTAAAAGTTACACCACAAATCAGTTAACAATATCTGTAGCTTTCGAAAAAAATAGTCTTAACTTTGAACAATGTATTGTTGACACAGGAGCCAGTATTAGCTTAGTTAGCTATGAGGCCATTCCCCAACATTTTAAACATCTTATTAAACCTTCTAAGGACATTGGAATAAATGCCATCAGCGGCTTAACACATGATCACACGGTTTCCGTAGATTCATACATAGACATTCCATTGCACTTCTTTGATAGTGATTATTCTACTACACCTATCAATTTCTTAATCATACCCGGAGAAATGATGCTAGCCCCAGTATGGTATTGGGAGCGACAGCCCTAAAAGAAAATCATTTACTTCCCGATTTAACAATGCGTAGATTAATCAAACGACTCGGCAACAAATTCGATTGCATAACCAAAGATATGAGTCAGTCTCACACCAATAATGGTCAGAAAATTCCCTTCATTACCTATCCCATGGCAAAGATAAGTTAACACAAAAACTGCGTTGTATTCTTAAGTCAAGGTGGTAATGCTTCCATATGAGTAATTATTTTTAGCCTAGACTCGCCCGATTTTTTTTACAGTATATATATACAAGGAAAGAAAATCTATAGTATGTCTATTCCATTCTTATATGGAGAACTTATATAGCCATACATATATTTTCCTCCGAAACCTTGACTCATGGTCATGGTTTATGACGATGTTGCAAGGGAGTAGGAGGAGGTCAGTTTCATATTTCAGATGATGTCTCTGGATGCCAATGCAGCAGTCATCCGACGTTCTCCATCCGAAGTTCTCAAAACAACCGAAGACATCCGGTGGTAATGTACTAAGTAATGTAAGGTACACTTTGCAGTTTTGTATTATTAAGATGTATTATCTAATTGCTCTTAAGCAAAATAAAATATCCCCAATAATTCCCAATTTACTTTTGGGGATCGCAATATTTAAAATAATATTGGTTACAACCAAATATATTCTAATAATGATTTCGACGAAAAATATTTTAATAAATCTATTTATTATCAATGCCAAATTACTAATTTATTGTTTTGTATTTCCCATCCCATCTCCTAAGAAGGTCCATTGCTTTTCTGTCTTGAATT
>JABUQX010129446.1:0-20676 GCA_015478945.1 Trachelipus rathkii
AACAAATCTGGAAGCAAATGACGGAAGCAATTGTTAGCAGTGCAAAAGAAGTATGTGGGTGTCCTAAAGGTAGGAATTAAGAATGATAACAGTGAGTGGGGGAATGATGGAGTGATGCAAGCAGTTAAAAGTAAAAAAGGAGAGTGTGGTGAGATTTACTAAAAAGGAGAGGAGAAGGCGAAAGAGAAAATGCTTGGAATATAATAAGAGGAAAAAAGGAAATGCTAAAAGATTGAGTACGTAAGAGAAAAGAAGAGGTAAATGAACAGTTTGGAAGAGAGGGGGATGAAATGGGGACATACAACAGGAGATAGGAATACGTCTTCTGAAAAGAAGCGCGAAAGTTAAGAATTAGAATAAGGGGAACCTGCTTAGAATAAATGAATAGGGATGGTGTTTTTGTACCTGAGATACAATGGATGTGAGGGGAGTGTGGAAAGGACACTTTGAAAATCCTGTATAATATTGGAAGTAATGATGAGGTGATAATGACTGTGTAGTGGGTTTGAATGTACAGGGAGAACGGAAGGAGTGTATTTTGGGGAAAATGATGGTTGGTATTAGCAAAGAGGAGGAAATGGGTTCAGAGTGGGGGGGGGGGGGGGGAAAAGGGGAAAGTGAAGAATGGTAAATCGTGCAGGTATTGAAGTGAAAATTACTGGTGAAATGATGAAGAACGGAGGCAAGATGGTGATTGATTGGATTTGGAAGTTGTGTGAAAAAGCGTTTATGGAGGTATAAGTTTCGAGGGATTGGAGAGAGCAGTAATAGTACCTTTATATAAGGTAAGGGAGATAAAGGGAACGTGTAGAAATTTATAGGGTATTTAGTTTATTGTGTTGTAATGTGGGGAAATATATGCTGGTGTTTTGGTCGAAAGTGCGCCGAGTGACTGAAGAACTGACTGGTGAAAGAACAAGGTGCGTTTAGGAGTAGTAGAGGATGTTTGGATCACAAATTCTTACATTGAAGCAAATGATAGAGAAAATGAGGAGGAAGAATAAATTGTAATTAGGGTTTATGAATTTGCAACAGTGGTATGATAAGGGTTAATAGGTAAGGTCTATGGCAGGTGTTAGTGGATATATAGTGTTGGTGATAGCTTCTGATGGAATCAAAAGTATGTATAGGGACGAGCAAGTGAGGCGTGTGGAAGAGATACATGGTGTCAAAAGTGAATTGGGTTTTAGTATTAATAGCGGAGTGAGGCAGGGTTGGTGTTGTTCTCCTTGTTATCCAAATTGTACATGGATAGGGTTATCGAAAGATGAAGGTGCGGCGTGACAGCGAAAATGAGTGTTGAAGATATGTATGGAGATGAGTGGAGGATGTGTGGCGAATCTGAAAGAGTCCTGAGAGGAATTGGTAGAGAGAATTTTGCAAGGGTATGTGTAAACAGGAAGGGTTTGAAAGTAAAACGTAGAATAAGAGTTAGGTTATCCGTGGAGTGTAGGACAGTACCTGGCAGTGTGAAGTTATGTTAAATGGTGGGCAGCTGGAACAAGAGTTTAAATATTTAGGGTATAAGTTGGATGAGAAGGGAAAGCGGATGATCAGAGTTGTAGTAGGAAGAGTTTTGTGAATGCGCAGGAAGGTGGCTGAATTTTCGTGCAATTAAATCGTTGGTGAATGTAAAGGGACTAAGTCTTAGTGCGCTAGGGTCTTATATGAGGGTATGTGTTACCTGTGTTATTGTATAGTATTGAGACTATTGTCTGGAATAAGAGTATAGATCTAAATTCAATGTGTTCAGATGGACAATCTAGGGGCATGCTAATGTGAGAAGAATTGATAAAATGAAGGAATGAACGTAATAGAGAGATGTGTGGTGTGAAGAAAGGGGTAAAAGAGAAAAGAATAAATGAAAAGTATGTTGAGATGGTTTGGTCACTGTGGAAAGGATGAAATGACAGTACGGTTTAATAAGCAGATGTAAGGTGGCGAGTGTGTTTGAAAACGACCGACCTGAAGATCGAAGAAAAAGTGGATTGCGTCAGTAAAGAATGTCTGAAGGAGAGAAATTGAGTTTGGCAAGAGGCGAGAATAAAGGTACATAATAAGAGAGAATGGCGGGGTTTTGTGGAGGGGGTATGGTTGTGGCCCACCTGGGTCCAAGGATGCACCCTTACTATCCTGTATCTGTAATTATACCCCAATGTGAGGTCCGTCGCAACGTCCCCGTGAAGGTATAAAAGGTGGGATTTTTATGACTGCGATCGAGTCCGTTACTAATTAAATGCGAAACAGAGGGGGGTAAGGCTGGGCTTTTCTTTTTCGACTTTTGTCATATTCTTCCACTACTTTTTTGTTTTCTGATGCTTGTTACGCCCCTTACCACCAGTCTTGGGGAGAAAAAGGTAGAATGAAGAAATATATATATATATATAATATTATATATATATATATATATATATATATATATATATATATATATATATATATATATATATATATATATATATAATAATAATAATAATAATAAAAATAATAATAATAATAATAATAATAATAAAATAAATAATCAATAATAATAAAAAATAATAATAATTAATCAGAACATCGTGAAATGTATAATAATTATATGCCCTAGAGCACTAACATAACTTTATTAAGTACTAAAACTCTAACTTTATATATTCCATACCTCTTTTAAACCATATTGTATTTAACTGTATTTTTATTGCTAAATAACCCAAAAAAAAGGCTTAATATATATGAAAATAAGTAATTTAAAAAAAAACAAAAAAAAAAACAAAAAATTTTGGCCTTTGGTCTTTTTTTAAAAAAAAACGTGTTTTTTTTTTAAAAAAAACGAACGGTTTTTTTTTAATCCCAACCCTATATATTAGTAGCATTTAGCACTAGTTTTCGCGAATTCTAAGTACCTGCAGCGGTGTTGAGGCGGCAGACTTGGGTTGTCACCCTCAGCCCTCAGGAGCTCCTGGAGATCCACAATCTCCAAGTCAGGATAATCAGGGTCCATAGGAAGGTTCTCCTGGTCCTGGTTGGACTCACCAAAGGCGTTGAAGGCTGCCACGTAGTTGGTGCCATTGTCCGTAGTGGTGGCCTTCACCTTACCGTGGATGCTAAACTCATGATGAATCTCTGTGATTAGTTTCCCCAGTAACTGGTGAGTTTGCCTTTCCTAAAGACAATAATTTTATTGTTTTAGTCTGTAAATTAAATAATATTTACACCTCATATGTTCTTATGGTTATGAGACTAAGGTATAAAATGACAAAATTTAACTTTTTAATTTTCTTACCTTCACCTCCCTGACCGCCAAAGTTGCATGGCACCTTTTGAGGTTGACCCTGTCAATCCAGTGGACTGTCATTCCCAAGAAGGACCTATTGTGGGCGGTCCAACTGTCGGCTGTAGTGGCCACCCACTTCTGGTGGAAGAGGTTGTTTATCAGTCGAGTCTTCCCCTTTTGCATCAGCTTTTCAATATCCCTGCTCAAAGTCCTCCTTGAGGTGGGATGAAACTCGGGATTAATGAGGTAAAACATCTCCTTCGTGTAAGGATCATCAGCTAAATCCAGTGGCATCATTGAATGAATGAACCACCTAATGATGAAAAAGTAATTAAGTTAATAAATCAATATATTTTAAATTTTTAATAAAAATATTTTTAAAACGTGAAGACGCTAAGTCGCTCATATACCTATTTAAAAAAAATTGAGTTCAATTAAAATAACTAATATTATGTTTCTGAATTTTTTCACCTGGTGTAACCTTGTCTTGCTCTCTGCTGGCTGAACTTTGACCTGAAGCTCTCATCCAGAGACATCTGACGCTTGCGAGACTCACTCTCCCTTGAACTGGAGCGACCGCGCTTGCTAAGCCCTTCAATGGCTGCAGAGAGGTGAGGGAGAAGGTCATTGTGCATCTGGTATATAAAAATAATACAAACTTTAATTACAAATTTTTTAATTTTCTTTGATAACATTTGTATAAAGTATCAAGACTTTATACAAGAGTGTTTAAATCTTGATAACTAATTAACTAGCAACACCAGTTAGTTGTTGTGATCTTATCTAAATTATTTAATTAATAATTATTTAAACTTACATGCTTGTAATGCTGCTTGAGGTGGGACCTTGTCTGGGTGCTGTAGGAAAGCCCCTTCTTCCCTTTGCAGGCAGGATGTTTACACTTGGCAACACCAGTGTGAATCTTCCTAAGAGACACCCCATCAACTTTCTCATCAGTCCTCAAAAAATTTTCAAAGATGAAGAAACTGAAATAAATAGAAGTTTTTAATTTTTTTGAATTTGACTATTGTAATTTCATATTTAAATGTTCAATCATGAAAAAATTCAAAAAAAGTTAATTTACTAGATTTTATTTAAAGATTTAATTTGGTTACTTTATAGTCTTTACTCTTTACTATGCTCTTTAGTCTTTAGTCTTTACTATAGCATGGAGGCGAGTTTCTTACCTCTCAAGAGTGAGCAAATAGCTTTTCAACTCTTTGACGGCATCCTCGTTGCCCTCTTGGCCTTGGTTTCCAGGATCCCTCGTCTCCTCACAATCAAGGGTTACAGTGACAGGATCAGTAAGAGATCTTTGGCTGTCCATGTCACAGCTCTCATTTAAAATGGGAGAGCTGCTCCTTAAGCTACTACTGGCAGCGGCTGAACTGTCTCCAGAAACACCTCTGGTCCTAGTCACAAACTTATCCATGTATTTAATTATTTTAATAATTTTATGTTTATACTTTATACAAATTATTTAATTAAATTTCAGTATCTGATAAATTAATAAATCTAATTAATATATATATAATAATATATATATATATATATATATATATATATATAATATAAATATATATATATTAATATATATAATATATATATAATATGATATATATATATATTATTATATATATATTATTAATTTGTTATATATATATTTTAACTAAGTAATTAATTACTTAGTAACTAGTAACTACTAATCAGTAAATTAGTAATTATAATAATTATTACTTAATTACTTAGTAACATAATAATAATAATACCTAATTAATAAAATAATAACATGACAAGAACATCACAAAGGAATTTTGAATAAAACTGCGTGTTTAAAACAGGTTGCACTTTTCTTCTTTTAGCTTTTGACACATCTTATTCGTATTAGTATAGAACTAAGACTGAAAATATTATTACACACTTATCACTACAATGCCACGCCTTTTTCATACCAATATAAAACCCGTTTTCGAAAGTGACTTGTCATCAGGGAGAACGGAGTTAGGGTTCACTTAATTAATTTAAAAAAATTCCATAGCCGAAACGATAGCCGCGGAAAAATGCAGTGCGTCGTTGGCTTGTCCGACTATTTAAAAAAAAATTTCGGCTACGACTACGGCTATAAGAATTGATAGTGCGGCGTAGCCGATTAGCCGAATAGCCGAAAATCGTTGCGGCATGCCGCCAGCTATGATAATATATATTAATATATATATATATGATAATATATATATACTAATATATAACTATATATATATATATAAATATACTATATATAATATATATATTATATATATATATAGCATTTCAAATCAACCCGAAAATTTTCTAGTGTCAGAAAGTTCAAGTTTAAGTTAAGTTTTTTAAGAAAATTGTTTAGTGGTAAGCTTTAAGCATGGAAAATGTTGACCAACGCCTTATCTGAAAACCTCACACTAAATTTTCATCAAATTTAATTGGACCAATTGTCCTATTTCCTTACTTTTAAATTTATAAATCTAAAAATTAAATGTTCTTATTACTATTCCTTGCTAATTAATTTCTGCCTCTCTCTTTGCCTTTCTTATTGGTTGGTAGTTAAGTTCATTTCTATTTTTCCCTATAATTTTCTAAATCATCTTCCCCATTACTACCCTTGAACTATTTTAAAACATCTACGCTTTTCGTTAATTTTATCTCTTATCTCTCCATTCCACCAACAGGTTTTCTCTTCGCTCCACCCTAATAGGTTTATCTTTAAAACATACCGACTGAATATTCATTAAATTTGCTTAAAATGTTCCCACATGAAAAAACAGTTTTGGGTCTTTAAACTCTTTATCCAGTCAGTTGTACTAAGCATGTCTCGGAATTTGGTAAAATCGCCATTTCGAAAATCTAAGATCTTTATTCCCTTATTAACTGCCAATTTGGGCTCAGATATTACATTCAATTAAATCTATTATATTATGGTCCACATAAGTCCTCAATTTCCTCAACTCTAAATTCTCCACAATAATTTTCATCGTTATTAATATTTAAATTCTAATAGTGCAATCGATCTTTTGTGGGTTCTTGGACCATCTGGTCAAAAAGTTATCTAGAATACAATTTATGAAATGCAAGAACTACTATGGTCATATTAGAACCACAATGAATCCCAGGAAAAATTAAAAATACCACCATTAATGACTAAACACCTTTTTCTTTACTGGTGGCATGCTGTCTCAAAATTCTTCATAATTTCTGGCATCTAATTCTTGACTCTGCCCAGGAGGTCTATAGACTCTCCTCACCCTATTCTTATATGAATTTATTTTAAATCCTTTCTTTTTAAGCACCCTACCAAAAACTCATAATAATATTTAAAAGTCAGGTCATTAATACCAGATTGAATATTGCCTTTAACATAAAGCGCCACACCACCACCCTCTTCTTCTCTCTATGCTGGTATACAATAAAGTGAATATCTGTCTATTTCATATTCCAGAAAGGAGTCTCCATATAATTCCCTTCATTAACCATGCCTCAGTTTATGGCAAAAGTAATGTCTAAGTTCTCATTTTATGGTATACACTAAGTCGGCTCATTCTTTTTTATTTCTAACCGGGCTATGAACATTTGCGTGTAAAACATTTGATACTCGAAATGGGCTGTATCTTTTATTGCTATCATCCATTTATTTGAACCTGATACAAGCACTAAGCTGTTATTATACTCCCCACTATTTCAGTTACACCATTGCTATTATCAATATCCCAGAATTACCCACCACCTCGGCCGACCAACTTTACCTAGTTTTTTGCTAAAAAAGTCTCCAAACTGGTACTGAAAAAAGCCCAACACCTTTACGACTCAAGTAAACTCCATCTGCTGCAAAAAGATCTTTAACCCAGAAATTCTCTCCACAATCCAAAAACCTGAAATATTTTCTGGAAAAACATAATATTCCTAACCTTTCATTACACCTAAAAAGAAGCCCTACCCCCCATTCATGACTCTGCACCTAACCTAGGTAAAAATCCCAGAAATCATGCACCTTTGCTTCCACTAGCTTTCATCTTTTGAATCAATCTCCTATAATCTGCCATTAATTCTTCTGACCTTCTATGTCCTATATAACAAATGTATCTCCAATTCAACCCCATCAATCACATTTTTATGTGGGGTGAATTGGGATAATAGTTAGTGCCCAGTGATTTTAACAACTATGTAACTATATATGAAAACAAAAATTTACTATTGAGCCATTTTAAAGAGAGCAAACATACTCAAAAACTGTATAAAAGCACTGCGAACAATAATAATTAAATAACCATTTCTCACAAGCTATTCTCACAAAAAATTTTATATAACAAAGTTAAGAAAAGTACATTTTTTCTAGTTTAAGGAAATTTTCCATGCCACCTGAAAATAGGTAATAATTTTTTAAAAAAATATAAAACTCTAAGAAATTGAAACGATAATCTAAATAAATCTATAAATGATAAAAAAAAAAATTTGATTTTTTTTCTTTATATGTGTCCCAATTCACCCCAGCAAAAAAAAGTGACCTGAGATCCCCTCGCCCAATGTCTATTACTGTATACTACAGAAATTCCTAAAAATAAAATGTGTAATCTCCCAGAGTACATAAGCCCTGAAAATTTTATCCTGATCATAAATAGTCGCAATTTTTCATTTTCAAAACCAAAAAGAGTAGAGTTTGAAATTTGAGCATTGCTGAGATCTAGGGGTCAATTAAACTTTTAATCTGTACATTTTGTATAGGTAATGGATCCATCTATGAAGTTTGAAAGTCATGTTAAAAAAAAAACTTGAGATTTTTGAATATTGGCTGAAATCATTTTTGTTCGATATTTGTAATAACAGCCCCTCAAAGTGGGATATAAATTAACAAGGTTACAAATGACATTTCCAGAGTTCAGAAAATTGCCTACATTGGCATATATAAATTTATGTCAAAAATTGGCTGAAAATTAAGAAATTATGTCTATTTTTAGGGGGGAGTTAAAATGAAGGCTCCAGCCTGTAGCTCCAAATATTGGGAACCCGGGGTCCTTAACAGAAATACTAAAAAACTCAATCACCTTTTTTTTTTTTTTTTTTTATATTTTTTTTAAAAGTAATCAATGTTTTGAAATGGGTATGAAACAACACTACCACATCTTCCTAATAAAATATTTATATGCAACGTTTTTCAGTGTTTTCATCCATTATTTCTTTTGGTGATTGTTTACAGTAAGGGCCTCTAAATAGATTTTTATAAATCACAACATACTCTAAATAAATCGTAAATGAAAAAAAAAAAATGAACCTTACTTCTTTAGGAAAAAAAAGTTACAAAGTTTGGATTAATTCCATAGGACTTTCTTATTCACCAGAATTTTGTTTTATCGCACTTTACGAAGTAAATGGAAAAAGAAGACTGTAGTCAACAGATTAACCATTGTGTAAGAACCTTCCTAGTTCAGGTTATAAGTTTTGTTAAGCATACACACAGTAAATGTGTATACTTAACACATCATATAATAACCTAAACTAGAAGGAACTACCAAATGACTTAAAATATATGATCGTCAGTGCCATGTAGGCCTAAACCTAACCTATATGATTGTCAATGCATAGGCCTAACCTAACAGTAGATGGGAATCTATGTTGCTGTAAACATATGCCTAACCTAGGTGCTTATTTCTTACACTCCATAAAATATATAATATATATAATATATATATATATATATATAATAATAATATATATATATAATATATATATATATATATATATTATATATATATATATATATTATAATATATATATATACTATATAGTATCTATAACAACCAATGCAAATGAGAGAAGAATAAATTTTGTTTAGGTTTTATGAATTTGCAACATTATGACTTTCAAATATGGCTTAACAAACTATTTGTAGAAATGAATACGTCTACCACAGATTTTGTTAAAAAGTTTTTTACTAATAAAGAGTGGAATAATTTAGTTGATATTGAAAAGAAAAGATTTATTAATATTTATGAGAATTGATATGGGAACCTATCTCTAATTCGGTAAGTTTTAAATAATAATGGCGAACAATCGAATATCTCAATAATAAATTGTAGTATTAAAATAATAATAACTTTCTAAAACCATAATTTATCGATTTGTAAATTTTAAGATATAGCCTAATCCTTGAATCTGAAATGAAAAAAGAAGATAATGTAAATGGAGAAATGATAAATATATTCAATCAATTGATAAAAGGAATATATTTTTTATGAATTTTTCAGCTTTCCCCGTAAACCATGTCAATAATAGTCATTACAAAGATAATGTTTAGAACATGAAATAAATTGAAAATTTAGGTTTTCACATTTTTGTAGGAATTTTTTTTTAATAACCAATATTTTTAAAATTCGATTTTAGAATAAATAACCAAATGGAAAATCACTTTTGGTGAAGGTAATTGTGGATATAAATAGTGGTGTTTCTTTCTCAGGATTTTGTCCTATCCCAACTCTTTTTCTACTTTTTTGTTGATCTCTCTTATTACTTCTTCCCCTAAATCACTCATCATGCACAACGTCCCCCATTCAATACTTATTTCAGTCTTTGAAAAAATGTCCCTCCTAACAGGAATGGGTCACACTGGGGTGTCCTTGAGCAACTAGACCGCTGAAACTTTCTGAATTATAAATTGGGGCATTGAAAAAACTTTTTTTTTTTGCTTCAGAAATTTAATTCCTTCATACTTGACATAAATCTTCCACTCAAACGACAGGAAATCTTTGGAAAATGCATAACTCTAAAACCTTTGTCTGTCCTTAATATTATTGGTACTCTTTTCTCATGATTTTAATTTGAAGAATCACACTATTTCTCTTTCTAAACAAGCCTCTAATGGGTTGGGTATTCTTAAGCATCTTTGGAATTTTGTAATGGCACCTTTCATTTGCTTGCCCCAATCATTTTTCCATGTCTACACATCTTGGGTGGCAGGGTTTGTGGAGTCCCGGTTCAATAAATTTCCGACTCCGACCTCCAAACCCTCTTTACGAAATTTACCCACTTCAACTCCGACCTCTTGAAAATTATCCAACTCCGACTCCACCCTTTTGAAAAAACTTACCCTGACCTCTGGACTCCACCCTTTTTGAAAAAATGACCGACCTTTGATTCCGACTCCGACTCTCTTCAAAATTACTGACTCCGACTCTACTCTCTTCAAAACTACCGACTCCGCGACTCCGACTCCACATACCCTGTTGGGTGGTTCGCACTTAAACACTTAAAAAGGTGGGTCTAGAGCTTTTCATTGTTCAACTTTCCCTGGCGTCATTAACTCCAGTCTCTCTCTGTCATTAAATTGTTGCCTTACTTTTTTTATTCTATTACTATTACAATCATCGTTTGCCAAAAAATGGGTTTTTTCGAAAAAAACCAACGACCCAGGGTTTTTTCTGGTTTTTATTCCAGAAAAAAGACCTGAAAAAACCCAAATTTGTTTTTTTTCAGGGTTTTTTCAATGTGTGTTTTTGCACAGATTTTGAAAAATGGGTTAACTCATTTACTATTATATATATATATATATAATATAATATATATATATAATACTATATTAATATATATATATACATAAATCTAAATATACATATATATGTATATATATATATATATATATATAGTACTGTTACCTAAATGTAACCCGCCTGTTTTGGTTACGTAAAAATAGCCCACTCTGTATCTCCGTATATATGAGGCGTAGAACCAAAAAATTTGGTGCACCTATTAATCCCATCGAGTATGAGTGAAAAAAGGTGTTATAATTGTTCGAAGTTGATTTTTTGAATTTTGGGAAATTTTTGAAAATTTTCAGAATTTTCACACAATTTAAAGGGACTTGGAGTGAATTTTTGGGACTTTTGCAGCCAATGCTGCATTAAGAACTCTGTAAATTATGTTAATATTTAATTAAATTATGTTAGTCCCATCTTTCATCTCATCCCACAGCAAATTTCATCAAATTTTATGCAACCCTTCAACACACACATACCTTCCAAAGTGAACCTCAAATATAGCCCACTTGTATGATAAAAATAGCCCACTTCCAAATTAATTGAAAATGTGCATGTATATGCGCTATAGCTTCTAACAACATGCTATATGGTTCTTTTTTCTAATCTTTTAGTGTGGGGGCAAAAAAAAAAAAAAAAAAAAAAAAAAAAAAGTTAAAATAACCCAAAAGTGCAAAATGTTATGCAAAAATAACCCACATAAAAAGTAGCTAGGAATGTACATGAGCCTCACGAACGTATATGAAAGTAGCTCAGTGATGACTTCATATGAAAAACACTCATGGAAAGTAACTGGAAACATGGAAAGTAGCTAGGAAAGTAGCTGGAAACATGGAAAGTAACTCAGGAAAGTAGTAGTTGAGTGATGACGTCATCATACGGAAAATGCTCAGGAAGGTACATGAAGCACTCAGGAACGTACATGAAAACAGCTAGAAGCATTGAAAATAGTAGCTTGGAAGTAAAAAGCTGGAAACTGGAAAGTAGCTTGGAAAGTAGCTGGAAACATGGAAAGTAGCCGAAGGAAAGTAGTTGAGTGATGACATCATACTGAAAACGGAAAACGCTCAGGAAAAAACATGAGCACTCAAGAATATTCATGAAAACAGCTAAAAGCATTGAAAGTAGCTTGAAAAGTAGCTGGAAACATGGAAAAGTAGTTCAGGAAAAGTAGTAGGCGTGAGTGAGGACGTCAATAACGGAAAATGCCTCCAGGAGGTACATGAGCACTCAGGAGACATTCATGAAACAGCTAGAAGCATGAGTAGCTTGGAGAGAGACGGGAAACATGGGAAAGTAGCTGAAAGTGAGACATCCATACACGCAAAAACAGCTCAGGAAAGGTAGCTGAGCTGATGACATCAATACGACAGAAAACGCTCAAGGAAAGTACAATAAATCAAGCTAGAAGCATTGAAAGTAGCTGGAAACATGAAAAGTAGCTCAGGAAAGTAGCAATCATATGAAAAACGCTAAAGGAAAGTACATGAAAGTAGGAAAGCTTGGAAAGTAGAGCTGAGTGATGATGTCATAGTATTGGAAGATAGAACATAGGGTGGTAGGGGTGGCAGTGGGTTAAAAAATCTCAAATGAAAGACATAAGCACTCAGGAACATACATGAAAGTAGCTGAGCCTCACAAACGTACATGAGGTATGACATCATAGTCTAAAAGGCAATGACATCATACGAAAAACAGCTCAGGAATATACGTGAAATAAGGAAAGTAGCTGGAAAGTACCTCAGGAAAGTACGCCAGCATTGAAAAGTACCCACGAACGCAGGTGGGGTGGTTAGAAAGTAAAAGAAACAAAAGTCTGCATACAATTAACCAGCTCATACACTTAAATCACTCGTTATTTAAAGGTAATTAAAATTTTGATTTTCTTGTTTTTAAATTTGAATATTTTTTTTAGTTTCTTTTTTTAATAATTTTTTAATCCTTCTTTACATTTATATTTAATTAAAAATAATTGTAACTTACTTCTAATAACTAATAACAGCATATTGCCACTCTAGAGAGGGTTTTTGGGGATGGGTTATTTTTGTCATACAAGTGGGCTACATTTGCAAACGGCGGGTTATTTTTATTTTTTTTTTTTGGTCTAAATAATTACAAAAGTTTTAAAGCCAAATAAATTTTTTTTACTGGGTTATATAGCCTAGGCCTAGCCGTTATAAGAAATGATTATAAAAGTAAGATATGTAAAATAATTTAATAGTTATAACCGAAAATATGAAAAATGGGTTATTTTTAGGTAACAGTACTATATATATATATATATATATATATATATATATATATATATATATATATATATACCGTAAATTAACTATCTAAAAAAAATTAATTTTTTTTAAAAAATGCCAATGTTATCCGGAAGTTATCCGGAAATTTAACTGCCTACAAAGCAAATGTAAAGAAACGAATGGAGGATGCTTTAGAACCATTCTTTTATGTAGCCAACCTAGGGTTGGGATTAAAAAAAAACCGTTTTCGTTTTTTTTTTAAAAAAAACACGTTTTTTTAAAAAAAAGACCAAAGGCCAAAATTTTTTGTTTTTTTTTGTTTTTTTTTTAATTTCTTATTTTCATATATATCAAGCCTTTTTAAGGGTATTTTAGCATTAAAAATACCAGTAAATTACAATATGTTAAAAAGAGGTATACATATATAAAGTAAGAGTTTAGTATTAATAAAGTTTTTATTAGTTCTCTCTAGGGCATATACATTATTAATTTCAACATGTTATTATTATTATATTTTATTATTATTATTATTATTATTATTATTATTATTGATTATTATTATCCATTTATTATTATTATTATTTATTTATTCTATATTATCATTATTAATATATATATATATATATATACTATATATATATCATATATATATATATATAGTTATATTATATATTAATTATATATAATATATATATTCTTCATCTACCTTTTCTCCCAGACGGGTAGGTAAGGGCGTAACAACATCATAAAAGAAAAGCCCAGTAAATAGCCATATACAAAAGTCGGAAGAAAAGCCAGCCTTTTCCATTAATTAGTAAAGGAGACTCTCGCAGTCCAGAAAATCCACCTATCAGCTTTCTGGGACCTGCGACGGACCCTTACTATGGTAAATCGTCAGTGCGGGGTTCATCCCTTGACCCAGGTGGGCCACAACCATACCCCCCTGCAAACAAAACCACGGAAAATTCTCTCTTATTAGCCAACCTTTATTCTCGGCCTTTGCCAAACTCCCACATTTCTCTCCTTCAGACATTCGTTTACTGACTCAAGCCACTTTTTCTTCGATCTCCCAGCCGGTCGGTTTCAAACACACTCGCCACTATACATCCGCTTAAAAAACCGACTGTGACTATCATCATCCTTTCCACATGACCATAAACCATCCTCAACATACTTCATTTATGTCTCATCATTTACCTTTTTCTTCACACCACACAACTCTCGTTAATATGTTTCATTCCTATTTTTATCAATTCTTCTCTAACCTAACACGCCCCTAAGAATTGTCTATCTACGAACCATTGAACTTTAGATTCTATACTTCTTATTCCAGACCATAGTCTACTACTATAACATACACAGGTAACAACATACACACATGTAAGACCCTAACGGCACCAAAGACTTTAGTCCCTTTACATTCACACAATGATTTAAATTGCCAGCCAGCCACCTATTCTGCATTCACAACTTTCCTAACTACACTCCTGCTCATCCGTTCCCTTCTCCATCCAACATATCCTAAGTAATATTTAAATCTCCAGACCACTGTTCCAGCTGCTCACCATCTAACATAACTTCACAGCAAGAGGACTGTTCCTCACTCACAACCAATAACCTAGACTCTTATCTAACGTTTACTTTTCCAAAACCGCTCCCTTTTACTACACCCTGCAATCTCTCTACAATTCCTCTCAAACTCTCAGATTCGCCACACTATACCAAATCATCCGCATAACTAATGTAGGGGCAAGCCCCACTCATCTCACTAATTCTAACACCATTTCCCTGGTCACGGCCCACCTTCAATTCATTTCATAACCCCATCCCATATACAAAATTGAATAACCAAGGCCAGAACATAAAACACAACAACTGCTCCTCCGCTATTGAAATACTTCAACCAAAATCACTTTTGACACATTTATTCTTACACACGCTTCACTATCGCTAATACATACTTTTGGATTCCATTCAGAAAGCCCTATCACCGAACACTATATACACTAACACCTGCCACACAGACCTTCCCTTACATAAACCCCTATCATAACCCCTGTTGCAGAATCCATAAAACCTAAATACAATTTATTCTTCCTCTCTCATTTTTTCTATCATTTGCTTTCAATGGTAAAGATTTAATCCACACATCCTCTACCACCCTAAACGCACCTTGTTCTTCACCAATCAGTCCTTCAGGTACTCGACGCACTCTTTCGAACCAAAACCCTCAATAAACTAAATAGCCTGTAATTTCCTACAGTTCGCCTTTAATCTCCCTTTTCCCCTTATATAAATTTCACTGAAACTAATGCTCTCCTCCAATCCCTCGAAACTAATACCCTCCATAAACGCTTTATTTCACAACTCATATGATTCCAATCAATCACCATCTTGCCTCAGTCTTTATCATTTCACAATAATTTCATCTAATACAGCAGATTTACCATTCTCAACTTTCTCACTCTACCCATTTCCCTCCTCTTTGCTAATAACCTCAAATCCCCAAAAATACCTATTAACTTCTTGTAACCATCTAAACCACACACAGCTCATTATCACCATCATCATTATGCCAATATTATCCAGATGTTTCAAAAGTGTTCTTTCCCACAACATCCACCTCACATCTCATTTCATCAGTTGACAAAAACACCCATCCCTAATTCTTATTCTAAGACAGGTTCCTTATTCTAATTCTTAAGCCTTCGTCCACTTTCCTTCCAGAAGGAGCTTCGCGTATTCCTTGTAGTGTCCCCATTCATCCTCCTTCCAAAACTGTTCAATTACCTCTTCTTTTCTCTTACGTATGCATCTTTTATATCGCATTCCTTTTTTCCTCCTTATATCAATTGACCCAAGCATCCTTCTTTGAAACTGTCCATCATTTGCTATTTGAAGTATCAGTTTCAACCAGCTCTCTTTTTACTTTAAAACCGCATTGCCATCACCTCTTGCATTCCAACACTCACTGTTAGCTCTTACTTCCTACTTAGCACACCCACATCTTCTTTGCACTTGCTAACAATGCTTTCCTTATTTTGCTTCCTAGATTTATTCAGTTTCACCTTGTTCACATTCAATCGTAATTTACTTGCGAGCGTTCTTACATACTTATCCTTATTACTCTTGTTCACTAAACTTCTCTCTCTCTTAATTTTACCCACTTCTTCCGTATCACCTTCCTCTCCATCCAAGTCCCCACTAACTTAATTTTTACATAGAACAACATAATGTCCGATAATCCCATTCCTAACCCGCTCACTGATTTAAATCCAATACATACTGTCAACATCTTCCTATCTTCACCAAGACACAAAATCAATCATACTTTTTACTTCGATACCATCTCTACCTACACTCAACTCCTAGTAATACTTATGGATATCTTGTGTTTTAAAGAAAGTAAATTAATTATTATACCTCCCCCCTCACAGAAATCAATCACCTTCCTACCTTCTCATTTTTTCCTGACACCCCCAAAACCACCCCTGTTATACAATCCTTTTTTTAGATCATATATATATAACTATATATAGATCATATATATATATAATATATATATATATATATATATATATATATATATATATATATATATATATATATATATATATATATATATATATTATATATATAAATATATATATACGTGTATATATAAAATCTCGTATTAATAGTCAATATTTAGGCCTAGGAGGGGTATTGGTACTACTGTATAATTTAAAACATCTTTAATATACATAAAAAGAGGTAATTTAAAAAAAAAACAAAAAAAAACATTTTGTTTTAAAAAAAAACGTGTTTTTAAAAAAAAAAAAAACAAATTAAAAAAAACCGTTTTTTTCACAACCCTAAGCCAACCTTCTGGATCCTAACATAATGGGTATGTAATGAAATTTAAGCTGAAATACATTTATAATAAACCTGTAGATAACCAGTGTTTTTGAGATATCGGATTGAAAAAATGATATTTTGCTGTTAATGAAATACATATAAGCCATATATATATATATATACCGTAAACAGGGGCAACTTTGCCACCTTTTTTTTTTTTCCGCATAAATCCTGAAAAAAATTATTAATTTTTTTAACATATTAAATGCTTAAAATACAGATCTGCATTTGTACTTCACTTACCTAAAAGCATTCTTCAGTATGTTTTTTCTTTTTTTTTATATGGTCAAATTTGAGGGTGGCAAAGTTAGACCACAGGTCGGGGTTACTTTGCCACGTTTATTTCATATGTAATTTTCAATAGGTTAAATTTTAGATATGGACTTTATATTGTGGGGCAGCTTTGCCATGAGTCTTTCAAAGATTTTCAAGTAAATTATTTTCATAAAACTTTGACATAAATATATTTTTTCTCCTTTTTTGTGAAAATTTTGTGAAAATTTCGGGGGCAACTTTGCCCACTGGTATTTTTCCCATTTTTTTCAAGGTTTTTCTATACATTAAAGTAAGGGACTTTGTTCCCAAGTATTTTGAAACTTATATATTTCCTTTTTAAACAATAAAAATTTCTTAAAACTAATATTTTTCCTTTTTTTTCTTTTTTTTTTCATTAAAACTAATTTTTTTCCTTAAAACTACTAACTTTTTCTTAAGAATTACAATCTAAACTGGAAAGGGGAAAGAAGGGAACACCCATTCTTCATATTCATTTAAAATTGGATGGGGTAATCTTATTTTGCAAATTATATTTGCCAAAACCCAATGAATATCATCAGGAATGACTTCAAAAATTTTCTTTTTGGTACTCATAGGTTTCAAGAACTGGACCTGGTATGCCAGGTCTTTGTTTTTACCTTTCTTGTCTTGGATTATGTCTATGAAAGGAACAGTAGTTTCACTGTTTTCCTTTGGTACATTGATGATATCAAACTCTCCCACCCTAAATGTTGCGATCTCGTACATGGCGAATGTACAGGAATAAGGGACCCCCTGGGGTGCATCCCCCCAGGTTAAAACGCCAGACATGAAAAGTATCCAGGAAGGTAGCTCACACCAGGGAGGGCCTGGAAAATGCCTCAGGAAAGACGCTGAGGGGGTCATGGAACCCAGTTCTAGCATTGATCCACTTCTGAGTGATGACGTCATAGGATAGAAGAAGGGGCATAGGGGGAGAACAAAGGGGGGTAGGGGGAAAAACGGTCATGAAAGAACAGTAGCATATGGTTAGGCTTAAAATACACTCACACACATACATGGCGAATGTACAGGAATAGGGGGCAACCTGGGGGGAAGCCCCCCAGAACAAAACAGCAGACATGAAAAGTAGCCCCCGCAGGTAGGGCCTGGAAAACACCCCAGAAAAGAGAGAGGGGTTCCTGGAACCCCCCGTTCCAGCATCCCTCTACTTCTGTGATTATTACTATCAATTCTTTTATTTAAATAAACTCAAAAATAACCAAAAAAGACGTGGGGGTTACTTTACCACCCTATGGCAAAGTTACCCCAAAAGTGACTATTTTTACAATTCTTCAATTTTCTTGAATACTGTTATTCACAGTCATTTCCCCTTCTGTATGCAGTGTGTACTAACGTACCTTAAACAAACACACAATGCAAAATAATTTTTTGACTAACCAGTTTTTTGGGGGGTGGGCAGTTGGTGACCCTTAAATTTTTGGGGTTTTTAAAAAATATTTAGGCCTAATATTTAAAAATATAAAACATTAATATTTTAAATGGTTTATTTAAAATTTTTTGTTCATTTATAGGTAAGAATTTTGTTGGTGGTATCAGTATGTGAAGAAAACAGTATAGGTTAGGTTAAAATGGTGCGCAAAGTTTCCCCATGGCAAAGTTGCCCTGTTTACGGTAATATTATATATATATATATTATATATATATATATATATATATATATATATATTATATATATATATATAATATAGTAGGGTATATCAAGTTGGTATATAAATTGTATGACTAGAGTAAACCTCAATATTTTTGCTTTATAGGATCTGAAATTATCCAGTCAGCAGCAAGATAAAGCTGAATCCTGGTTGAAGTTATACAACCATGAATATTTCGCACCTTTCATGTTACCGCAAACTTGTATCGTTAACAGTTTTTTTATTCGCATCCTCTATGTTCGCATGAGGTAATTTTAGAACAATAATCTTGGTCCCTCAAAGATGGTGGGAAAAAGTAGTGGAAAACGGTATTACATCAAAAAACAGCATGCTCTGCCAAACCACGAAGGATTCTGCATATTCTAGATCTGGGCAGATCTTCCCGTAAGTCTGGTCCCACACAAGTTGCTGCCTCTAATTGAACAAGGGTGGGTTCTTAAGACATTTGGGCCATATTCTGGATCCTAAGCTTAAGAAACAGGCTTGGCTTGTACATAAGGTAGCCAGCCAAGCTTGTCAAATATATATAAATTCTTAATAAGATGAAGGTGATTCCAAATGAAAACACCAAAATAAATAATTTGTTAGGGAATTTAAAAATTTTTTTGAAATTGAAATTAAAATCTTAAAGGAAAATGTATAATGGTTTTAATTTCCAAATTAACTCTTTAAAAAAACATTTTCTTAATTTTCTAAATAATTTTTTTTGAAAAAAAACCACATGTTTGGGTCTTTTCAGGTTTTTTTTCTTCTTGGATCCTTCCAAAAATGGTGGCAAAAATTATGGAAAAACGGAACATCAAAAAACAAATCGTCTTGCCCAAAGGATTCTGCATCGATTCTGCTCAGATCTCTTTCAAGCTGTCACCCAAAGTTTCTGCCTCTATTGACAAGGGTGTTCTCGAACCATATTCTTGGCCATATATGGTCGCTAAGCTAAGAAACAGGCTTGGTGTACAAAAGGCCAGCAAGCTTGTCAAAATATATAAATTTCTTAATAAATGAAGGTGATTCCAAATGAAACACCAAAATAAATAATTTGTTAGGGAATTAAAATTTTTTTGAATGAATTAAAATTTAAAGGAAAATGTATATGGTTTTAATTTCCAAATTAACTCTTTTAAAAAAAAAAAACATTTTCTTATTTTTCTATAATTTTTTTTTGAAAAAACCAAATTTGGGTTTTTTTGGTTTTTTTTGTCTTCAAAATGGGGAAATTATGGAAAAACGAACCATCAAAAAAACAATCTCTTGCCCCAAAAGGATCTGCATACTTCTGCTCAGATTGTTTTAAGCTGTCCAACCAAGGTTCTGCCTTCTATGAAAGGGTGCTCTAGACCATTTTGGACCATATCTGGTCTATAGCTAAAGGAAAAAAAACCAAGGCTTTGGGTGGTACAAAAGGCCAGCAAAGCTTGTCAAATACTATTAAATTTCTTATAAATGAAGGTGATTTCCAAATGTAAACACCAAAATACAATATTGTTAGGGATTTAAAAATTGTTTTGGAAATGAATTAAAATTTAAAGGAAAAATATTTCCAAATTTTAATTTCCAAATTAACTCTTTTAAAAAAAAAAAACCCATTTTCTTAATTTTTCTATAATTTTTTTTTGAAAATAAAAAAAAAATTTGGGTTTTTTTTCAGGTTTTTTTCAATGTGTGGGTTTTTCTGAAAAAACCCATTGGGGACAATCCGATTGTCCCAATCGGCGAAACATCCTAATTACAATGGACACTTCTCCTCCTATCCC
>JABUQX010129447.1:0-15000 GCA_015478945.1 Trachelipus rathkii
TTAAATTCCTGATTATTAATTTATATGATTCAATTCTTATTTTAAAAATACAGTATAAAAATATTACAGCAAATATTTCATCACACTGCTCGAGCCGACGTGGAACACAGGGAGACAGTTTTTCCATACCTCACGTAAGGAATAAGAGGCTGGATAGGAAAAACCCCGCGACACCTAATCACAAATAAATAAATTATAGTAAAAAGAGCTGCCAGTGGACTTAACAGAGAGACCAAATACATCCCGAAGCGAAAGATAGGGAATGAATTTATTAGAGAGAAACTTTTTTAAGCTACACTCATCTCTCCGATGATAAGTGCCGTGAGAACCTTAGAGCTGCAGGGACCTCCTTAACAGAGTCTCAATACGAGAGTTTGCGACTGATACACACATTTCGGCCAATTAAAATCTAGAACTCACATTGATTTATGATATATATATATATTACCTGGGGTATATCAGTATAGTTATTAAATAAAATAAAGAGAAATATAATTTAATAGATAATAGTCTATTTTTTAATATTAACTGAGTAATATTACCAGTAAAAGGTCTCTAAATAGGCTTATTTTAAACATTAAAATAAAAATTTATATATATAATAAATTATTTATAAACATATAATATTTTATTTTTATTTTTATACTAATATATTTCTACTTAAACCTTAATAATTCTATATCACTCAGCATTTATATATATATGTGAACAAAAATGTAAAATTTCCTTTTTCAGCTAGTATGTACCTATTTTATAGTTTTGAGAGATATTATGATATATAATATATTATAAATATATAATATATAATATTATATTTTTAAATATGATAAAATTATTCTTCCTTTGTCAACGATAGTAGACGTTTCACTCATTTATTAGCTCAGATAAACAGTTTGCCAGAACAATTACACTTAGCAATGTTATTCCTATTCTGAATCTCTGTGTAGTCTGTCTTATAACCTTCCCTGTATGGTAGTTTTCTTTGCGATAGAAGATAGAATGTGGAGAGATTGTGGCCTCTAGAGGTGAACCATATATATATATTATATATACACTATAGATATATATTATTATATATAATATATATATATAATATAATATATATTATAATATATATATATATATCAGGGCGTATATATAGGGTAGGCCGGGTAGGTAGCTCCTACCCAATATTTTTTTGGTTTAAATAATTGAAATTTAAATTGTAAAAGTAAGAATTGTTCAATCAAATATTTACTCTTATTTACATTCTTTTCAGACTAATAAATAATCTTCTTTACAGAGATACGTTAGCACGCTATTGATTTTTTTTTTTTTGTCAAAATAACACACACATCGAGATCTTAATGAATGAACTCAGACTCTAGCATATCAATATAGCTATCACTCAGTTTACTTATATCTAATCTTCGAAATATCACATTTCTGTTTAACGTATACACAAAGCATTCTCTTTTAATTCTTTAGTTTGATCTAATCTCACACTAGATTTTACTTATACATATTTTTTCCTAACTCTTCGAAGATTGTATCGATATATGAGAGTATTTCACTAACTTCTCCTATTTTGTACACCTCAGAATAGGAGCGGGCAGTCTTTCGACTACAATTGCACTCAAATATATCCGTCACCTTAATCAAACTATGCATCGAGTTGTAATATTAAGTATTGAATATCTATCTTTCTAATATCTTTCTTCGAGAGCTTCTTCTCTCTCTGTACAAATTATTCTTTCTCACATGACACATTAATATCCTTCCAGAATCGGTTCTAAAAAAATATATAAGATTCATTGCTTGCGATGTCTATGCTATCGTAATATTCTCTCCTGTATAACTCGAGATGGTTTGTAGATTTGTTTTCCTGTATTTTATAAATATTGCATATATTTTATTATAACTTTATTTACAGTAGCACTATATCAGAGACTTTCGATTCACACTAATCTATGAGATAAATTTTAAGTAATCATCAGAGACAGTATAATAATAGTGTCATGTAAAGATAGGTATTAACATATATTATTGCCCATTAAATTAAAGAAAAACGCAGTTTGACAAACCTATGTATATTAAATACCTAGAAGCTCTGATTTTCAAAAACATATGCATAAAGGTCTATAAATCATGACGAGAAAATATGACTTTCTAATAGGTAAAAGTGATTAAAATTAAGTATTTGTGTAATTACGTAAACATTTTGTGAAACATTTGGTTTCAACTGGTAAAAAAGATAATATAAGGAAGTAATAGTAGTATGGTAATAGCTTAAAATAGAAGTAATCTTTCTGTAAATTTTCGTGAGCTGAAATTTATATCATCCACTCTAGATGTATGAGACATATTGCCACACACACCTTCATAGGTTATATTATATATAATGGGTAAAGAAGATATATGTAATCTAGGATATTCATGAACATCCTAACGGTTTTCTACTCTATACTGTTTCATATAATTATACCTTAAAGTTATATCAAAGTATGTAATTTTGAGGGCGTAAAAAAATAACTGGCAACTCATTTTTTTTCTATTATTTATTTTCTATCACTACTTTATTTCATAATTACTTGCATAGTATTGCAATATATACTCTTTTCATATACTAGTATGAGTAGAAGTATTCAACTAATCTGATGAACTATAATAATATAATATATAACTGTAAGAACTCAACACCCTACCCCCCTCCTCCCCCCCCCAGGCTACGCCACTGATATATCAACTCCTATTCATTTTAGTATTTGCTTATCATAATATTCAACTAGTTTATACATATTTATGTAAACTTCTTTCGCACTTATTTTCTACTATAAACTAAAAATATAACCTGGCTGATTATTAACACAAGCTATTACTGAAGAGCATCCAATGATACATATAATACATTATCAATAATATCATTTCTAAAGTCAATTGACTTACTTCTGTATCCTCACATATATTATATAGGTTTAAGATACTTTTGATAGAGCTTTGTATAAGGTCTTCATGAGCACATAACAAGAGTATATGGATTTAGTAGGTTATTTGTTCCAGCAATACATTGCATATATTCATAATATTGATGCGTTATCGCATTTGGTAGGATAACTTATAGAATTGCCAGAAATCGGCATCCCACTGGTTTCATGTTTTTTGGGCTTCGATCTACAAGGCTTTCATCTTTCCCTTCATAACCTCTTACCGAACTAATCAAAGCAAACATTTTTGATGGCTATGTAGATATTATACGCTTGTTGAAAGTCTAATGTAATGAAAATATATCAGAAATACTTAATATAATATTCTCAATAATATATACAATAATTGGTAGATTTCATTGCCTTTATAGATTGTTCATATATATATTTGTAAACTTTCGAAATTAATCGAGTATACACGGAGAAGATATCACATCAACTATCCATCAACTTAAGGCAAAGCAAGGTATTCACAGAGAGATAGAAGGTGGTTAACTTCTGCGTAATTCTGTCGTGGCATCTATTAAATTAAATCTGGGCCTAACTCGCGGACATGCAAAACTTTTTTGCGCATAGTAATATATATACTTAATGATGGTACATATCACTGAGGTTTCAAATGTAGTAGTTGATCCATAGTATAGCTTTCCTCCTAAAAATTTGTTCTTTTTGTATAAATCTTAAATTGATGATGCCTGAGATTCTTAATTTACAATACTATTTTCTTTAGTGACAATTCTTCTGGGCATATCTCGTAAACAACTCGCATTTTACGAGATAAGAGCATAATAAATCGAAGGCCTTAGTAGCTCGGTATTTGATGTGAAAATTGTGGCCTATGTCTATTTAGATATTTGTGATGATTTTTTTATCTTTGTACCCGGCCCCTGATCCTCAGTGGCATCCCAGATGGCGTTTGCATTCTATACTTGAAGGAGCCCTCGTAATCTGTTCTTCCTTTCTACCTTCCTTACCCCCTCCGCAAGCCTTTGCCTCAATGTCACTAAAATTTCCTTCTAGAGTTTTTGTGTGCATAGATTATTATACGAGATTGATATATAAGTATAATATATATATATATATATATATATAATATCCATATATACAAATATATATAATATATATATATATTATATATAGATATATATTATCATATTATAATATATATAATATAATATAATTATATAATAGGCCAGCCCTCCCGAAAGCATCATGCTGTAACTAAAAAAATATAACAGCTACACGAAAAATAAATAACATTTTGATTTCAGCAAGACAACATCGGATGAAACTTTAAAAAATTATTTTATTCTAATATTTATAATAACACCTTAAAATAATTAGTATATTTTGGTCTGGCATCGTAAGCTCAAAACTTTTCTCAAGTACTTCGCATAACTTCTACCTCGGGGTGGTTGCAGTACTCAATCTACAGATATGCCTATATATATATATAATAATAATATATCTAATATATATATAATATATATATAATTATATATATATATACATAATACTATTATATTATATATTATATTTATATATAATATATTATATATATATATATAATATATATATATAGGGTCAGCTGGTGTTGGAAGCAAGATCTGAATGATAAATCTGGTAAGGGAGAGTAGTATAAAGTTCGCCAGCTGCCTTGTCGTATCATCGAATGTGAGGTTACCGATTATGCTGATAGAGCACATGCTGTGACAGCAGTTGGTACACCTTTTGAACTCGACATGATGTTAAACCTTACGTCATAAGTCCTTGTCTACTGGAAGCACTTCTGAAGTCGTGATGTAAGTTAAATATATAGTATAATATATATATTATAGGTATAGGGTATATATATATAATTATATATAATATATAATATATATATATATATATTATATCATATATATATATATATATAATATATATATATATTATATATATATATATATTATATATATATATATTATATATCATATAATATATTATAGATATATATTCGGTATTCATTATTTTAGTTATATCAATATTATTTAAAAAAAAAAATCAAACAACTATTTGTAACATCATATTTCAATTTTTAAAATCTGTAAATTATTAGAAAATGTTATGGTTCCAATTTTGTAACCACTCTCATTTTGCAAACTTTTAAGTTTTGGCTACATAATTATACATTACTATCGAGATAGAACCTCATTTATAAGCACAAGAGAAGTATTTAATAGCTCAACCTACGTATTTTATTTAAATCATTTTTAAATTTACTTTAAAAAAAATATATTATCATCACTTTTAAAAGATATTAATTAATATGTGATTGAAGCTAGAAAAGTTTGAAATTATCACATTTTATATAGCTTTTTCGACAAAAGTCATGGATATATGATTATATGATATATAAAGTACTTAGGTATATATATATATATATATATATATATATATATATATATTATACTATATATATATATATTATAATATATATATATATATATTATAATAATATATATATATATATATGGCCATAATAATATATTATATAAATATTATATATATATATATAATATATAATATATATCATATATATATATATAATATATATAATATATATAATAATATATATATATATGCTGTGTGGTGAGTGTGTGGCTGTATCCCTCTGGGCTAGCTAAGGCTTGTAACGAAGCCGATCCGCAGCTAGGCAAGTTAATTTTAATATATATAATTATATATATATATATATATTATAAATATAATACTATATATAAATATATATAATTATATATATTACTATATATACATATATATTATAGTTTATATTATTTTCTGCGACCTGTTATTTTTAAATCAACTGATTTGTTTGTGTGATTTTTTTTGTTTTCGTGTTTTATGATAGTCTTTCTAGTTATATGATCTAACAGTCAACCTCTAAGGGTGAAAAAATGATCCTCAGAAACGAGGGGGTATCTATAGGGGAAGCCCACCCAGTCTTCCACGCGACGGGGGGAAATGTTCCTTAACGTTGACTCCCTGTCGTTTCCCGCCGCCGTGCACAAGGCTTGAGAGCGAAGATAGTATTCTTGTGTCTTTTTTTAAACTAAAGGAGAAGACTCCTCTGCCTATCTTCAATGCGGTTTAACTCCTCTGGCAAAAGACTTAAGGTCAAGAAAAAGAATCAGAGAATAAAATTTCTGACCAACCTGGGGAACCGGAACCAGTAGTAGAAGGTAACTACGGTGGTCCCCCTACTTATCATCCTGTGGTAGGGTCATAGTGAAGCTTTCATCCCTTCTAAACTTGTCGACTCTGTTGGAGAGTGAGGGATCATACAGCGCTGGGGTCTCGCCTCCGTCCCATAACTATGAGGGCTATGGAAACGTCCCCAAGAAGCAGCTAACAGAGCCCCCAATTTTTTTTATATATAGATTAAAATATTATATTTATTCAATTAATATCTCACGTGTCGTATTCTACACATTAATAACCATTCTAAGTCAGATTAACTAGAATTATATTTATGGTAATGAGATTTAAGAAAACTTAAAGAATGTTAAATTTATTACTAATAATTTAATAAATTATTTCGAAATATATAATAGTAATTTTCAATATTATATGAAAAAAAAAATATTTATTTACTTATGATTTCTCTGTTTATTGAGTTTTTTAACATTTTTTGTAATATAGCTTTATACCTGATTTCAAAATAATATGTAAAGGAATAATTGTTTATTTAGTGAAAGTGTCGTGCTAACATTATAAGAATATAACATCATTTCTTTCATAAAATCTTTATCTGAATAGACCTGCGATTCTGGGAAGCTCTGTTCGCAGTTTTTATTGTCAAAGTACTATGCTTTAAAATCATTTCGCAGAACTTTTGGAGGAATCATCGGTCAAATCACCCACTGAAATCCTCATTTATTAGCTTATCATATAACTTAGCCAATTAATGATTAAACAAAAAACAAAAAAAATCATAAACTGATGGAGTCTATAAAATATAATAGGGCCTATAATCTTTATAATATTTAAATATTATACTATATATAATAATAATATCTTACTATAAGCAAGGATAATATATATCTTAACCCTAGCTATATACTTAATGATATATATTATATTATAAATTATGATATAATTAATATTATTATAAATATATATAATCATTATAATATCTTAAATTAAAGTACTAAACTATATATATATTATTATTATCATTGATATAATGATATAATATATGATGTATAATTTAATAATATAATAATAATTATTAATAGTATTAATAATGATTTAGATGTTTACAGACTAGTTTAATACGCTGAATATCAGTTAAATTAGTAGTCACTTGCGCAGTAGAGACAGGTAGAACAGTTTTATGCCCCGCGTGTGTACTTAAGGAACGAATGCGGTGGGGATTGAGTTACAGTTGGAAGTATAAGTTGTATGTGGAAAAAATAAGCACTATCTCAACGCTATGAACTATGGGTCGTAAGCGTTTTCAGAACATAATAGAAAGACTTACGATCCTCAAGTGTTTTCAGAATGTGAAAGTAGAAGCTAGGCTCAGAGAGAAATCTCACCCGGCAGTTCTATTGTGGGTTGTTTTACAGTATTCAATTACGAATTAGGGACTTAAAAAGAGTCCTAATTTTGTAATCACTTTCTTCTTCTTCTCCATCAATGTATATATTTATGAATATATATTGCAGTGCATATGTATTTCACTAATAGGGCTAATAACAAATAATACGGTTAAGAGTATAGAATATATTTAACATAATATACTTATATATTCACTTTTGTGTATTCTTATAAAAAATGAGGTTCTATATCTCTGATATATAGTAATATGAGTATATATATTAAGGTTAAGCCAATACAACGTAAGATAATAATTATAAGCTACAAAATAAATAGATAGAGATAGGATTACAATATATAATATTGTAGAATACAGTTAAAACATATTTATCGTAAGAACAAGTTTACTTTACTAGAGTTATAGACAAACTCGACAACATATTGCATAGTATGACAAACGGGAGGTCTTGTAGTCAAAGATAAGAAATTGGATCACAGGTATGTTCATCTAATGACTTTATTCACTATTTATTAGGAATAGAATTGATCTAATTATGTCTTAAGCTGATACGCCGAATATATAATATATAATATATCTATATATATATATAAACTAATATATATAATATATATATTTTTATATATATATAATAATATAATATAGTATAGTATATAGTCAGATGTGAATATATATTTATATAATTATTTTATTAGTATCTACTTATAATTATATATTCCTACGGGGTGAAATATTATATTAGGAATTCAGGTATTATAATATGATTAGGCATTATATATATCAGGTATCAGTGGAAAAATGAAATTTCTATTATTGTCGTATCACCTTGTATAATATACATCTCTTATTTAATTACCAATCAATACTTTCAGAAACAAAGAGAGGTTATTCAAGTAGGAATCATGTGAGTGACAATAATTCTTTATTATCTCTAATATTG
This sequence comes from Trachelipus rathkii, assembly GCA_015478945.1. Lineage (NCBI taxonomy): Eukaryota > Metazoa > Arthropoda > Malacostraca > Isopoda > Trachelipodidae > Trachelipus > Trachelipus rathkii. The sequence continues at coordinate 8,504 of JABUQX010129447.1, forward strand.
ACTGACAGAAAAGGCTCGTCACCAACTGTTGCGTTCACCGTGTGGGTCGTTTATAAAGTATATATAATAATATAATGTGTTACTCAAATTGGAGATGATAAGAAAGGGCAATACTAGTTGAACTTTATATTAAATATCCACTCCCTATTCATACTCAAAATTTAATCATTCAGAATATATTGTATCCAACAGTACTGCTTATATAATATATATACTAATTAATATATAATATATATAATATATATATTAAATATATATATTATATAAATATAATATAAAATTATATATATATATATATATATTAATATATATTATAATATGATATATATATATATAATATATAATTATATATTAATATATATTAATTTATTATCTTAGCTTCTATTCTTCTACTTCTTAAACACCACTCCACAGACGTTTCTGAGTATTTTTTTAAAATATCATGTAAATTATTTGTAAATCTATTGTAAAAATTCTATTAAATGTTTTTAACCCAATTCATAACTGATGTGAAATGTTATTATAGTCAGTTTATAGAGGCAATGAGTTACATAGTAGTAGATAGATAGTATTGTCTAAACACACTTCGATGAGCTAAGAACATTTTATGCGAAGTAAATGTAGAGAGAGAGATTTGTAGGTATTTTTAACGATAGTCCAAGATCGAACGAAGAAATATATATCATTTATAAACGATTTAATGGGAGGGTGTCATATGTATGAGATTTAATAAATAATAATATTTCATGGACTGAAATATAATTGCTTCTCGTTCATTCTCAGATATTCATTGCGAGATTAGTAATATCTAACTGAAATCATAAACTAAATTTTGCAAAAATTTTTAGACCCTAATTTCTGTTCATGCCTGTTTCATATTTTTTGATTAGGTATTATTATGCTATGAGACACTTTTAGTCCACTAAGATTGACATATGCCTTTTCGCGGAAGTAGAGGTTGGACGACGCCGCGTACAGCCTACTGTTGACTTATATCCAAAATTATCAGGAAAGATTTTTATATATTTGAATGGCCTGTTTTGATAATAGATCATGTACACCAATTTAAATATTACTAATATCACTCCGAGAGAGATAGTTCTTTTGATATATATTAATTAGTTTCTATCTATTATTTGATTTAAATATTTGATATTTTTTATAATTAATTTATTAGACAGAGGTACTAACACCTTAACCCTTTAAATTAATCACAATAAATAAGTGGTATATTGAAATTAGTTTTAATATATATCTGAGATGACTAGACAATTATTACTACTCTACGAATTATGATAAATTAATTTAAAGTAGGTTTACTTTTTAAATGTATTACTGATTCGGGATCTAGTCTATTCAGTTGGTTACGTATATATAGTTAGGTTATATTATGTTCGTTTTGAATCAAGTATTAGCCAGTTTGCGACCCCAATAAAATTAGAACGAAATTTGTGAACATTTCGAAGTATGCCAAATAGGTCATTGGGAGGGGTGAATATGTTATGATGATAGTATAAGAAAGTGAATAGTGAATTGTATATACTAAGATAGAGGGCTCCAAGTAAGATAGTACAACAAGCCACATGCGAGGTGATGCATGAGGGCGATAAATATAGTATATATATAGGGGTACTAATAAGATATATAAAAAATCATTCACAAAATTAATATTAAATATTATTAGTGATATCAAATTATTCTAAATAACCAGAGAGAGCTCTTAAGTAACTGAGAGGTATTTATATTAGCTTCTAATGACAGGTCGTGACAAGATATCCCAAAATGTCAACAAGACTACTAAAGTATAGAGGCATCAAACAATCCAATATCTCTAAATCATAAAACTAACAAACAGTAAACCAACAGAACAGTCATACCGAAATAAGCGCAACTATATCGAATATGCTGAATATATGACTGAGAGGTATACACTCAGCATTTATATAGTGCGGAAAATTGTAAAAAAAATAACACTGTAAAAATTAATTAAAACTACACAATATACACATAATACTAGTACTTATTTATGTTTCATTAATCACAGTACGGTTGTGGGTATATACCTGTTCAGCTAGGACAACATTCATCTATCAAATACGTACAACTAACCGTCCTAAGCTAACCGCGCCGAAAAAGGAAAATAACAAATTTGGTTAGGGGCATATCGCTGTGTATAGCATATACTTATTGTGATTATTATAAAAGTAAAAGAGAAAAAAAAAAGAATCTAAAAAAGCAAAAAAATAAGTTTTATATAGAAAAATAATTATATAAGTAATCTATATTAAAACTTAAAAAGCTATTTATAAAGACTACGACCTTTATTAATTGGTTAATTATTCACGTTAAAAAATAAATATTCGAACTTTATTCTTAACTTAAATTTTAAGCTTTCTATATTTACTCAATAGAAAGATATCACCAAGGTAGTAATACTATCTTACTGCAACCTAGAAATGCAGGAGTAAGATGAGTTTACTCGGTAGTTCATCAGGGAAATACTACGGGGTAGTGACTATCATTCCTTCCCTCTCCTACGGGTAGGAGAACTAACTATACTAATATATTATATATCTATATAGCATATATTAGTAGTATGTAGCGTCCTCACCCTACCCTGTAAGTTCTTCAATCGGCTCTAGAGCTCACCATTAAGTGTCTAAGAGTGGTAATTACAACTTTAACAATCTCAAGATGAGCAGTATCCTTGAGATAGAATACTTTAGTCACGCTATGGGGTAAGTCCCGACGCTATTAAATAAATATAAAATTATGCTAAATCTTTTGTTAATTTGTTTTTTTTTATTTTTACAATATTTAGTTCCACATAACTAAAAATATTATTATAATTATTATATAACTAAGGATTCCTAAAATAAGTATTCTTTTCCTGTAGCTTTATGTAGTATTTCGAGAGAAATATGATTTTTCTTTTTATCTATTTTTTAATAATTTCTTTTATTTAACAGTTTCCCGGAATAAAAAAATTGGACCAGCATTCAGCAATGTATTCCTTTTACCTCTACTAGTATATGACTATTAGTATATAGATATTATTTGAGTAATAGTCGCGATTTGTAGAGCTCTATACCCATAGCAGAGAACTGAAGCCCCATATATTATATAATTAAATTTATAATTAGTTATACCTATATTATATTGAGTAAGTAGGTAATATAGCTGTTTCAATTATATATTATACCAAATATACTAATTTAAATACTAAACAGTTAAATACCATTAAGTAATTTACTTTAGGACCTTAATTCATTTTTATTATAAAATATATAAAGCTACAGCTGATGTTTATTATAGGATATTATTAAAGCGTTATTCACTTTAATATATAAATCTTACATACACTATATACTCACATTATATGCATTTATGTTTCACTAAATATTATTATTATTATATATTTGAAGATGTAATGTGACATCCGCAAAGCAACCAATCTCTGGAACATGCCGCATCCGATTCTACACTTTCATCGACACCACACTGTTTTGTCATGAGGATGCGGATATATATATTATATATATATATATAATATATTATAATATATATATTATATATATATATAATATAATACTATTATACTATATATATATATTATATATATATATATAAATATAATATAATATATATATTATATATTATATATATATTGGCCAGCATCCCGAAGGAGGCCAGGCTGTGTAAACAGAAAACTAAATAACATCTACAGGAAAGATAACATTAAATTTTTGAATTGTCAGCAAGTAATTTCATCGTACAAAACTTAAAAAATAAATTATTTATTCTAATATGCTATTAATAACACCTAAATATAGTATAATCTAGACCTGGCAAAGTACGTCTGTGCTTGACCTGACTTCTTTTGTATCCTGCATTAAGTTCACGACACACAAAAGTTGCTAAATGCCTATTTATTTTTACGCTTTGGAGAAAAGTTATTTTTTCTTTATATCTTTTTATTGTTTCGATCCGACGGAAGGACAGTCCCCCCTGTCGTCCCCCGGTAGGCCGAGAAACCCCAACTCTATCCATCTTTAATTTTTACCCGTCGCTTTAATTTATTTAGTTATAAAAGAAAAATTCAACATTTGGCAACTTTGCGGCTTTCTCGGTACTTCGTAATTCTCAGAAATCCCAAAAACTGTATTGTTTTCAATCATTTTTTACATTTTAATTGTTTTAATAAAACGTTATTTTTTTAATTTTTTTTTTATAATTTCATGGGTAAAAATGTCCTCTATATAAATAAAATGATATTTTATTTTCCTGTAGCTGTTAATTTTTAGTTACATGCTGGCCTTTTCGGTATGATAATATATGATTATATAATATATATATATATATATATATATATATATTATATATTATATATATATATATCTATATATATATATATAATATATATATATATATATAAATATATATATGTATATATAATATATATATAATATAACAGCTGGTTGGAACAAATCTAAATGATAATCAATTCTTGGAAAAGGAGTATGACAGCTTCCAGTGCACTTCGACATCAATTCGAGTACCATTTTCTGATGTTACAAATTCGTACAAAGATGATTCACCATTTGAATCGAGACATTGGAAACCTACGTCTTATCCTATTCCTACTGCAACTTCTGCATCTGATGTAAGTTAAAAAAAAAAAGCTTTTAGTATCATTTAAGCTTTTATGATCAATATTCTTTAAAAACAAAACAAAAACAAACTATTTGTAACACATCATTTCTCAATTTTAAAAATCTGTAAATTCTTAGAAAATGTTATGGTTCCAAGGGACACCTTTTTTTGTAGCCGCGTACAAGACTTTTTGAGTGATTTAATTATTGAATTTATCATTTCATAATAATATATATATATAATATATATAATAATATATATATATATATAATATATATATATATATATAATATATATTATAATAATAGATATTAAATTATATCATCTACCTTCTTCCCCAACGACTGGGGGTAAGTGTAAGGCACCAATGACCTAACAAACAGAAAGTAGTTAAAAGAACATGACAACCAGAGGAAAAAGCCAGCCTTACTATTAGTGAGAACTCGTCCTCAGTCAGAAAACCACCATATGAGCTTTACGGGACCGCGCGCCATGACCTCAACTATTGGCATCCCACACGCGACTGCTCACCCATGGCCCCGCTCGCGCCACAAGCCATATCCCGCCTCCACAAAATTCGCCATTCACGTCCTATTCAGGCACTTTCTTCTTCGCCTCTTCAAACTCATTATTTCTCCTTCAGAGCAGTCCTTCACGACCGATCCACTTTTTTTCGGTCTCTCAGCCGTCGTTACGTCACACTTACCACCACGATGCACAGCGCTTGACGCAAGCTCACGCCGTCAACCCCGCCGTTGGGGAGCCCGTATCTCATGTACTTTTCATTTATTCTCTCTATTTTATCCCTTCTTCCCATCCACACAACTCTCTAATACGTTTCATTCCTCATTATCAATTCTTCTCAAACCTAGCACGCCCCTAAGATTGTCCATCTGAACACATTGAATCTTAGATCTAATACTTCTTTTCCAGACCATAGTCCACTACTATACAATAACACGGTAACAACATACCCTCATAGCGCACTAGCACACTCCAGACTTAGTCTTTTACATTCACCAAACGATTGAATTGCACCAGCAACCTTCCTGTCATTCAAAACTTTCCTCTACACTCTGCATCATCCGTCCCTTCTCATCCAACACACATACCCTAAATATTTAAACTAGACACTTGTTCCAGCTGTTCACCACTAACATAACTTAACACTGAGGGACTCCTCACTCACAACCATAACCTCTCTTATCTACGTTTACTTCAAGCCCCTCCTTTTAAACACCGTGCCAAATCTCTCTCTACCAATCCTCTCAAACTCTCTTCAGATTCAACTACAACAGAACCAATCATCGCATTAATAGGTAGGCACCTCCCACTCATCTACATCATCTAACACCATTTTCCCCTGCCAAGCCCACTTACAATTCTTTCATAACCCTATCTATATACAGATTTAAATAACAAGGAGACATAACACAACCCTGTCCCACTCTCCGCTATTATACTAAACCAATCACCTTTTGACACATTTATTCTTACCACAAGCCTCACTATCGCAATCCATGACTTTTGAAGTCCCATTCAGAGCCTACCACCAACACCAATATAATCACTCAACCTGCCATAGAGCTCCCCTATTAACCCTATCATACGCCCGTTGTGCAAATCTATAAAAACTAAATACAATTGATTATTCTTCTCCCTCATTTTCCTTCAAGATCATTGTTTTCAATTGTAAGAGATTTGATCCATCACATCCCTCTACCACTCCTAAACGCACCTTGCTCTCCCAATCAGTCCCTCAGTCACTCGACGCACTCTTTCAACCGAAATACCAGCATATATCTTCCCTACAACACAATACACTTATTCTTCTATAATTTCTA
>JABUQX010129447.1:20000-25000 GCA_015478945.1 Trachelipus rathkii
GCCAGTCATCTGGGTGTACAAAGTCATGTAAATATCAAATGCTGTTTCTCTGACAATAACATAGTGTTCTTCATATTCAGTTCCAGCTTTTGCTTTAGTATGATCTTTCTGCCGTCGAATCCAATGCATTCAATGTTAGAAACTTTTCTCAATTGCATTCTGATGAATTCGTGTTGCCAGGCAGTTCGTCGCTCCCTTGCACCCTTTTTCCTATCCAACCATATTACTGTTCATTCAAAATCCACATACCCTTTAATGCTGCATTCCAATAGCAGAATTGCCCTGTAGCTTACACGATACCTGTCAGCTGTTATTGCTAATTATTATACCTAAATCAATTCTGAGTATTTCTCTAAGTTTCAAATTCTGGAAGAAATTCATCATTATTTCCGCTTTTCTTTTTTTTCCATACTATCTTCCTCTATAACATCAAAGGTTAATTCAATTGTTGGTTGAAGTTGGCAGCAAATTTTCGCCTTGTGTGACTTAACTACTTACTAACTACACTAAACAAACCCTCCCCTCCCAAGACTTACCAACAGTTTTTACCACTAAGGCTTTACAACTTTTTTCTTGGCATCCTTCTTCTCGCACCTATGATTGCTTTACATTCGGGCCCTAGTTGAATTTTTCTTTTCTTTTTTACCTGCAAATGATTCCCATTCAATAATAAGGTATTCTAATTTTTGCATCTGCAATCTGTTCTTTGGATTTTTTTTAAACATAATTTCATGTGCAAATGTCAAACATCTTATTATATGACTTTATTACAACTTTGAAGTCATCATTTCGTCTGCTTTATGGAGTCTTATTTAGTTTCAAAACTGATTCTATAAGTCTTTGAATTCTTAAAACTATTCCTCATGTGTTATGTCGGAAAGAAAATCGTTTGTCCAAAATGGGCTCCACGTCCCTTGCAGACAATCTCTATAACCATCTTTAGCGTTTACCCAAACCTTTTGAAGGTACTTGTTCTCTGTCATAACCAATAGGTAATGCCTTACAGAACATCTGCTTCTGAAGGAGGTCATCGAAAGCGGAAAATTCACATCGAAAATCCAAAAATAAACTGTATGATTTGCTTCTGGTAGACATTATTTGATTTTAATTTTTTATTATATATATAATATATATATATAAATATATATATATAATATATATATATATATTATATATATACATACTATATTTATAAAATATAGTATATATATATATATAATATAAACGCTAAACTATAATATCTTCACTTAACTAAGGCGGCCTCACAACATGCGGAGTTTCATCAACTCTGTGCCAAACACCCCAATGTGTTGTACTGGCAAAGCTTTGTGTCATTGCTTGGTTGCCAAATACACAAATCTTTCTCAAGCGATGGAAAAGATTTTGTGGTATTTGGCAAATCCAAAGCAACATGAGCAACTTTGCGAAAAATGACACATACATACACTACATGGGGTAGAATGTGTGAAGACGTACATTCGCTTTTGAGGAAAAAGCAAATGCAAAACTCAAAGATTCAAAGGTTTGATAAACTCCCCATGTGTGGAGAGCCCTTGTACAAGATTTAAATAAAAAGTTAAATTGAAAATTGAAATCTTAATTTCTGACTCATGATAAAATACTGCTGAATTAACGATTTTTACTGAAAATATTTTAAGGCGTTTTCCATTTTGCCGACTTTTCGTAACGAATGTAGGCTGAAGAAAAAAAATTAGTTCGACATGTCAGTTTCAGCACAAATTTAAGAAACAATGCCTAACGAAACGTTAGTAATTCCTACATTCCTGGTAGGTTGCAATTCCCGGTGCTTACTCGAATTTTAAGCACAATGTAACAAAAAATGTAAACAAATCAAATTATAGCGGGGAGCAGGCAGGAAATAATTTTAATCTTTTTTTTTTTATATAATGAATAAGGAAGGTTTATGAGTAATGACTTAAAATAATAAGATTGTGGCAAATATTTGTGTGGTATTCATATTTTTCTCTGTTTGATATATTCGTAAAAAAATCAATGATAAAGTTTTAACTACGTGGTAGGGCCGTTTTAATTTGTGATACCTGATGATTCTTTCAATAAATATCGGCTTTAATATTAAGTTTGCATGAGAATGTATAATTTTTGGTGAAGATTTGTGCCACCCAGTTTTTGTAATTATGCCTGTAGTTTAATATTTGCCTCTTTATATGAAAATATGCACGAGACACGGTATAACCCTAGAGATAAAACATTAAGAACAACGATTAAGAATAATAGAGACAGGTACAAAAGAACACAGATGGGCCTATGAAGACTGTCCAAGTCAACCCACTACCCAAACTTGCTCATGCAAATCCACAAAGCACCCTAGGGCCTTGTCAATTTGTTTTGTAACTACAAATCCACCAATTTGGCTTAGTCCAAAAACTAATGATATAATAAATATGATACCGCAAACCATACCACCAAATGGCATTAATAACGAAGTTGTAGGTCACACATGCCATCTACTAATATATCACAACTAAATACTCGCCAAATTTGGCTTCGTCACAATATATATGATCTTCCAACCCATCCAAAACGAATCTAACCCCTTTCCTTAAATGTTGCAAATCGAGTCACACTCAACCCTCCTCTGGCAGACTATTCAAAATTTAACAACCCTATTACTGAATGCATGCTTTCTTATATCAAGATTGGCATGCTTCTTCTAATTTTCTTATTATGCCCCCTAGTCACCTGTCTTATAATATTATATGAAAAATTTATTGAATATTTACAAAAATCATATAGATGTAAAAATTTTGTAGCCTTGTATCATGTCCCCTCTGAAGAAATCGCCTTTCTACAGAAAAACATTCCTAACTCCTCCCCTCTCACTCTAGCTCTTACCCTCAAACCCAGAATCATCCTTGTTGCCTACGTTGCACTCTCTCTTGGCATATCTAAGTCTTTCTTTAAATCAGGGGCCTAAACTTGTGCAATATGCTATTACTTGGCCTAACAATACGCATTAACAGTTTACCTTATTACTTCCTTTGTCTTGTAAACAACAATTGCGATTTATTATGCCCAGAATCTTATTAGCTTTATTCCTTGCTTAGAAACACTGATTAGCTACTTTCAAATTTCGCTTATAATAACACCTAAATCTTTTTATTGGTCCACAGACTCGAGCCAATCCCCATTCATTTCGTAGTTAAAAAACTTTTATTTGAGAAAACTAGGTGAAGAACCTTAACACTTTTTACTATTAAAATTCATTTGCACTTATCTGCCCACCCAAGAAGTTTAATTCAAGATCCAATTTTGAATTCTTTATGCATCTTCACTATTCCTAACCGAGTGGCCACTTTAGTTCTCTGCAACTTAGAATACCTTGCATTTAAGTCCCAGCTGGTCAAGTCATAATATATATGAGGACACAATAGTGGCCCAACCACCGAACCCTGTGGGACTCCACTCTTCACTATTTCCCATGATGATATTGCCATTTAGTTGTACACACGGTTTTCTATTTCGCAACCACTCTTTAATCCAACCATGAACCACTCCACCTAGACCACATTGCAATAACTTTTCATTACACCTATGTGGGGGAACCTTATCAAAAGCTTTGATAAAGTCTAAATATATACACAATATCAACTGGATCTCCTCGGTCCATGCAGTCAGTAATGTATCCATAAATTCTAAAAGGTTGTCTGACATGACCTACCCTTCTGAAACCGGGCTGGGTGTCATACCAATACCTGTTATCTGCTACCTATTTCTCTATATGACCTTTAAAGTAACTTTCCAGAACCTTTACAACCAGAGATTTAAGCTAACTGGCCTATAATTTCCAAATCTCCTTTACTACCTTTCTTAATAAACTAGGTATAATATGGTATAACCAGGAACGTGCCCTCTGGGTAGGCAAGGTAGGCAGTGTATGCCCTACAAAAGAAGTGAATTATTTATTTATCTTTTTTTTAATATTTAAAAAACAAATTTAATCCATACAAATTAATTTCTCCTTACAGAGCTGTTATCGAATTTATAGAAAAAAAAAAATTTAATAATTTGTAAAATATAATTTTTTTTACATAAATATAATAATTTTTTTTTTTTCAACTATATATATATTAACTAAAGTATATTATATAAATATATATAAATATATATATAAAGTATAATATAATTATAGATATATATAAGAATATATATATATATCTAATATATATATATATAATATATATATATATATAAATATAAATATATAATATATATATATATATAATATATACCGGGTATATATATAGGGCCAGCCTTCCAAAGCCAACATGCATGTACAAAACTATAATAGCTACACGAAAATAAATAACATTTTTGATTGCAGCAAGCAATTTCTATAAATGAAACTTTAAAAAAAAATTATTTTATTCTAATATTTATTAATAATTAGTATCATGACTAGGTCTGGCAACGTCATGCTCTGAGACCCTCCCATTCTGCAGTAGAACGAGTGAAAGATTACCAAATATTGCGGTTTTTTTTAATTTGTCTGGAGAACATTGTCATTTTTTTATTTTCTTTTAGGGGGGTGAGCTGACGGTAGGACACTCAACCCACGGTAGGCCGAGAACCGCCGACTCTGTCCATCTTATGGTTTACCCTTGGGGTATCTTTTTAGTTAAAAAAAAAATCCATTTTTTTTTAACTTTGACGCTCCCTCCGAGCGCTAGAGCTCCTTTCTTTCTTCTCAAAAAACGATCATAATCATACAGTTTTTTTCAAAACATTTTAATAATTTAAAATTTTTTAAAAGCTCATTTTTTTTTTAATTCCAGTTGATAAAGTCCTCCGTGGATTAATAATGTTAATTTATTTCCAGTATCTGTATAGTTTTTTAGTTCTGCATGGCATGAGCGTTTGGATGGCCTGACCTATATAGATATAATATATATATTATATATATAATATATAATATATATATTATGTATATATATTATTATATATAATATATATATTAATAT
>JABUQX010129448.1:0-7500 GCA_015478945.1 Trachelipus rathkii
TTTATGGGTTAGAGCCCATAAAAAACAAAAAGGTAAAAGGATGACACAAAAACATTTTTATTAGTTTACTGGCAAATCAGGTTTAACCTTAATAAGTAGAGTACTCACTAAACCTAAAATATAGAATAAAGATATTTAAATTTGATCTGAGCATTGACAAGCTAACTACTTATACTACACATGTTTGTGTGAATTTAACCTGGACTCCACACATTACCATCAGTCCAACTAACAAGTATACTTACTAATAAAAGTAAAAAGGGGAAATATATATGGAGGCAGTGTAACTTAGGTGAGTTATAAGTAGTAGATATATTATATATAAAATATTATTATTACAAAATTTGTAATAAGGGACTGTATTCGCTGGAACTATGAAATTTTTCAGTTCCGTCTGAGGAACCGTGGAATTAGCCGGAATCACAAAAAAAATGTCCGGCGCTAGGTAAGTGTTCCTGAGCCGTGGAGAGCACCGTGTTGTGAGAGAGAGGAAATTTCTTGTGAGACTTTCCTTTAACTATATAAAGAAAGTAAAAAAAAAAAATATTTTAATATAACTTTTCAACATAAAATCTTATATTTAGTAACACAAAATGCAAATGTCTACTTCATGAACAAATGGAAAATCATCATTGAAGGAGGGGGAATATCTTGGAAGATTCAACAAATTTTTAATAAGTAAAAGGGAGAGTCCTTTGTATTGTTCTAGAACAGGGGAAACCACAAAAGAGCCAAAGATCCAAGCCGTGAAATAAGTGAGTTTTGAGGAGAGATTCTCCCCAAAAAAGATTTGGCTTATCAATGACCCCAATCACAGAAAATAATGAATTTTATCGCATGAGTAACCGGCCATGCACAGTCAACAAGAAGAGAAGGGATTTCATAGAACTTAAGTTGCCCATATTCACCAAAAATATCTTTATTCCAAGTAGAAAATATTTGTAGAGAAAATGTTACCAACTTCATACAGGACAATTGAGATCAGCAGTATTCGGGAAGTTATTTCAAAGGCTGATCAGATATAATTTACCTAGCAGATATACGAATGGAGAGCTTAAATAATTCAAAGCGACTCATTTATAATATCATTCTCAACATGCCACTCGTGGCTGTATCCAGTTCGGTTCTGAAAAAATCCGGATTGTGTTACTCACATTGTTTAAAAAGTATTTCCCAGGTTCAACCTTCTGGAAATTAAAATCACTATGGAGTTTTGAAATTACGATGAATAATGAATTGGGAAATTCTCCCATTACACATTAATCCATTCTGAATCCTTCTTAGATGGAAAGGCATAATAACAGAATTGGAACTTTGATAGGGTATAGCCAGGATAAAAGGAACAAGTTTTTTCATTGTTTTAAGGGTGGATCATAAACTTTTGATTGAATATTACAGATGACCATTATTTGTTCTCAAAGAACAGATGTTGATTTAATTAAGTAATGTTTAAGGAAAATTTGTTACAAAGATTATATATATATATAATCCAGTTTTTGACCAGTAATAAACTTAAAAGAATACAAAGAGAATTGGATCCACATCTTGCAAGCCTACTTATAAGTATTATCATCACAATATAATATTAATAACAAGGTGGAAAGGGAGACACATAGTTTGATTCTAAGAGCAATGAAATTAATTGTTTTGGAAGAGGAAACCTCTGCAAGTATTAAATATTATAAGGGGGAAACAATCCATCCAATAACATTGTTATAAAGCTTGACTGCTAAATAACATCGGCAAATACTATGATAAAAAACAATCTAAAGAGTTTTGCAACGCATTTCTTCTTCATTGTTACGCGTTATTTCTAGTAATGCACATAATGTCAAATAATATCATCAAGGTAATTTACTAACATAATTTAGAGCTACTCCAAATATTCTTATCGGAGAACTTCTGGAGGTTATAAGATCAGGGTTTGCCCACAGAGAATAAAGAAAGAGCTAAAGAAGGCATAGAAGGGCTATGAGATTATATGAATAAAGAAGAAGGAGAGAAAGGAGGATCAATAGGAATATATGCAAAAAACAAGGAATGAAGATTGTTTAAATACTGGTAAGTAGATTGCACCAGAGTATGGCAAACGTGACTTTGTATATTTCCTAATGAAAATAGAGAGAATTGAGTAGAAAATGGAAGCTTGAAGAAATATAAGAAAGAAATATTCAAATAATTGAAGGTAGAAAGTGATAATAGTAGTAGCAGTAGCAAGAAGAAGGTTCAGAAGGGCCGAGGTAGTGTCACATTGTTCAGGAGACAGAGCAAATGAATAGGTCATACAATAAACGATGGAATAGATTTGATTCAAGTACCGAGAACTCAAAATCATCAGGATCATTAAGAGAGAGAAGAAATATACTGGCAAAGTTAACTTGTTTTGTGAGTGAAGTTTGAAGAAAGTAGAAAGTGACCAGCAGTCAGTTAGGTGTAAAGAGGAAAAAAATAAGAAAAAATCAGTGGCTTCTTCAAAATGGTGAAATTCTTAGAGAAATTGAATTTTTTTTAACCAGAGGAAAAAATCAGGATTCTAAAAAATCCTGGCGAGAAAAGGATCTCCTTAATTGGTGAAAGTTGAACAAAGGGTAATTACGCCGGAAACATAGCAGTAACTAGCTCAAACATTACTCTCTTTTCCAGTCTCCTCCCATATATTCAGAGAAATTATTGTTTTCATTTTCAAAAGCAGGAAATATTTTTGAGGAAAAAACGTTTAAAAATATTAGGCCACAATAGCTGATGACACAGTTTTTCTATTAAAATCTCACGCACAATATCAGCAATATGTTTCAAAAATGTTTAAGGAAAGGTATAGATTATAGAAAGTGTGGAAGAGTAAATTCCCGGTTGCGGAGGCCGGAAAAATTTGAAAATTCCGCGAAGCCGGGAACGGAAGGCGCGGGAAGGGAAAAAAAATGTCAAATTCCGGAGCTATTTATCATTCTGAATCCGGTACAGACCTGCTAATATATATATATATATATATATATAATAGTAAGGATATAGGTATATAAATATATATATGAATATATATATCCTATATATATATAATATAGTGAGCTATATAGTATATCATATAGTATATAATATAATATATATTAATAGTATATATATAATATATATATATATAATATAGCTAGTGAGAGTAATTATTTTTGGCACCCTTGGTTGTATGCAAACTATGTTAGGTTAAAAATCTTTTTACTATTTTTATACATTCTATTGCACTTAATTAAAACATTATTTGATTAAACATTAAAAATTTGATAGGTTATGAAACTATGAAGGAATATTATATGACACACACCGGAACTTTTAGCAAAGTAAGTAGAGCGATAGCTTTTTCCGTCCCTTTTGGAAACCTCTTGAGTTGTCTTGTGTTAACTTCACGTGCTTTGAGTTTCAACTAAATTAAAATATTTTTGGCCTGCTCTTGTAGTTGCTTTTGTTGTGGGATATAAATTTTGGATTTTTTGGACCGTTTTTATTTTCTTGACTATTTATGTTATAGTAACATTCACACACACACACATCCATTTATAAATTCATAATCAATTATAAAAACATACAACCTTTTATATATATATATATATGATTAAAATAAAGGCCTATCAAAACTTCTACTCAGGTAATAACACCCACCTCTATTAACCATATGACGGATTTCTTAATTCCAGTAAACAGTTTATACAACTAAAGCCTTCTTTTGTTAATAGCTACCACTGTAGCTATAGGATATACTAGGGACTTAATACTACGTTAAATAAGTGGGAGGGAATATACACCTACTGTGTAAACCCAGGCAACCCTCCCCGGGCCCGGACAGTGAACCCTGCGTTTCCTTCGTGGTTCCTATTCCACTTCTCACCTATGTTCCTCCTACAGAGGAATCCACACTATTCCCTTCTTTTACTAAATTATCTCTTGGGCCAAATACCCAACCATCTAAACCTGGAAAGACAGAAACAAGAGTTAGCTATAAAAGAAATAAAATGAAATAAAAAATGTTTATAACATAGCTGGTACATAAGCGTGCATGCTCATGCAAATCGTGAGAAGAACTTCACATAACAAGCCAAGCAGTACAGAACACAGAAGCACAAGCCAAGACAGCATGCTGAAAAAAACAAAAACATAAAAACTCTCATTAATACTTATATCTTCCTATCCCGCACCTTTTTTCCTTCAACATATTCTTTTATCCCTCTCACATCTACTCTTCCTTTGGTAAACACATCAGCTAACTGCTCTTTCGTACTTACCCACACTACTTTCTTTATATCACCATCTTCTACATATTCCTTCATACACATGATATTCACTCTCAAAGATTTGCTCTCAACTGGTGTTGCCGAGTAAACCGCACTCTGCAGAGTTTTACTGTCAGTATACATAACCACTTTCAACCTTAACCCACCAAAAATTTCTTTCCAAACGTTCACAACCGTGTATACCCTCTTGTGCACCTTCAACCAAAGCCATAGCCTCCGCCTCAATAGTAGAGGCCTTGCCACCAGCTAACGCATACAGGTTTAGAAACTTCCACAACAATAGGACACCATTCCACGGGAACCATGGGAATCCTTGTATCGACACAATATAGACCGACCTTGTGGATGCAGCTCGGGTATCCTTCCGTTCCATAAGATGCAATCTGTATACACCTCTGGGACCTATCCACGGATCGGTCTTTCTAATTCGCGCAACCATGGAGGGAAGTATCCCCAATGCTTTTCAGATTTTCCATTCTCTCGCATTCCCAATCAGCTTCTCATTTCCTCTAACTTACCGAGACCTTTGTAATAAAATACCTGGACTTCTTCACTGAGCACAGCAACACAAGATCAAGGTCCTAGATCTGACCACCAATAAGCGCAAGTAAGTCACATTAGCGCACCACCAAAGACACTATACACAAGTTAATGGTCGTATTCCTTCCATATCCCTTATTACCATAATATTCCAGGTTATCAGGTATTTGTTCATTACCTGTCCATATAAACCTCTCGCTGCTCCAACCACATCACCACTCTTTTTCATCAATGTATCTTTATACCCCTATAACTTGAAACTAACTGACTTTCGTTGCCGAACCTATTTCTAGTTTTTCTCAATCTTCTGATCAACCGTATGTGTATAAAACGGTCACGAGATCACCACCAAAAAAACGAATAAGATATCATAGCAACATAGGAAGAGATGAGAGGAGATGAAAGAACATGATGGGCCACATTTAAAGCTTACCACTTAAGATGCGTCTTCCACCAAGAAACGAACACATTATTCTAAGACTTAGCGTGACGAACACCCCGGCAATAGAGCACTAACTTCTAAGAAATCACGAAGGGGCGACTAACCGTTGTGCGATAAGGACCACGCCCTAGCGGCAAATGCCTTTTAACCCATACACGTTTTTCCCTTCAATTCCCAACATGGATTGTTTCACCGGCTTGTGCTTTCTTTTGGTGGCATTAACACATATTTTTCGCCTTTTTATCCTAAAGTCACCAGAACATGGGTAAATACGCAGTGTTTTATATATCAATCGATTGACAAATCACCTTCACACAGTAGGAAGCTTTATAGCTAAAGACAATAGTCTTAACACGGGTGTCAACCAGAAGCACGTAGGTGCCACTCGTCACAAGTTCCCTGGCCCATTTTACGGGTCAAAACCGACTAGGCCACCAAGCCTTGCTTTACGATATTGTCCGTGTGCCTCAGCCAGCTAACTTTAATTCCGTTAGATAAACCCAGGTCTCATAGATATTGTTCTTTGTCCGCAACAATCCTTGTACCCTCGCTATGACACATCCTTTCAAAGTCCCCCAATTATCAGGAGATTTCCTTACAGTTTTGCTTGTAACAACCCTTCTCATCATAGCAAAACAATCACCCGGTCTATCCAAGACACGTCTTCCTGCTAGCCTCTATACGGGACTCTAACCAAGACAGTCCTTATAATCATGAGTAAAATCTAATCCACTTGACACGTCGACCGACAACTGTTGCACAAGCAATTCTGTATGTTAAAACTATTACTGAGAGATAGAGCATGTGAGGTACTTAGGAGAGACTGGATGAAGTGGGAGGAGATCTAATTATTATTAACTACTACTAGAGATTATTTTAATTCTTGTTTTATTTTTTTAAAGCATGCGTTCGAAGGTCAATTTGATACCAAAATTTTTTTGTCACCTTTTTTTTATAATAAAGCTTTTGCCCGTTACTCACAATTTTTTATAACTGTATCTTCAGGTAAGCGCGTATGTAAAGTAATAGCTTGTATTTGATTTTTGTCCCACAGCCTCTAACTACCTCCCTGAAATTTTGCAATAAACACAGTTATCACACAATTCTACAATAAGGATATTCTTTTTTATATTATCTTATTGTTACTCCTATATCCATTAGTATGAGAGATTGTTATATTTCTTCTTGAAAATTCGGTTGCAAGTGTAACCTCTTACTTCTTATGCTGGGTTATAAAATTTGTACTCTTTTCGGGTTCAAAAAAATTTTTTTGAAACTAACCTTTAAGAGTAATTAAATTCAACCTAGTTTAACTTTCTGCATGGACCTCTCCAATTTTCAATGTTTAATATTCGCATTCGGTGTAAAATAGTGTTTTGCTACTGAAATGGTTTTACCATTTTTTTTAATTTGATTCCGCTATAATGTTTGCAGTGGTTATTTCTGCTTAATATTTAAATACTGAAGTAGAGTGAAGGCATTTTGATGAATAACTGAGTAGGACAATTGATCATGACGTTTTAGATTATTATTTTTAATTGGTATTACATGAAATTTTTATTAATTTTACTATTTATTCTTTTCTTGATCACTTTAATTTTATTTGACTCTTTTATGATAGCATTTAATCATTACTGCAATAAGATTATTTCATTGACTCTTTATGATTAATTTATCATATAGCTATAATTGTAATAAAATGAACAAAATATTTACTTGTGACAGTCATCATTAGGGTCATCTACATATTGACAGTCTGGAGGACACGTTAATGGAGTTGTATAGATTGGAGTGACTTCTGTGGAAGTTTTCTCCACGCAGGCACAAGATTCTTGGTCAAAGCATAAACTTTTAGTACAATTAATTTGAATTAATTCACTTCCACTGCACAAAAAGTAGCTGAAATGATAAAAATTAAAAGTTTAAGATTATTTTCTAAGATTCTGGGTATTTTAGATTCATAGTTTATATATATAATACATGCTCAAGTAAAATTAATTTTTGTTTATTTGGTTTGCTGAATAAGATTCAAGCACTAGTTTTAAGAAAAGAAAAGCGATACTGTATTATTTTTGTTTATGCTCATGTTCTAAGTGATTTAGAATTACAAAACTATTGTTAAATGTTTCCTACCACTGGTCTTACCGGAAAGGAAACTCTAAAATGGATAAATGAATATCCATCTAGGTTTGGTGGAGATATGAAACAAAGTTATTCAAGTGACAATTCGTATCTCTATAAAGA
>JABUQX010129448.1:15000-21386 GCA_015478945.1 Trachelipus rathkii
TAAACTTCCGCCCCCCATCTCCGAAATATTATCAACTCAGAACACACTCTGACGAAACATTCAAATCTCACTCTCTAGATTAAGGTCGGGGCATCACCCAGATTTCCAGAAATACTAACATAGTTTTCGACCTTAAGACACTTCATACCCACTCTGTCGTAGATGCTTAATAGAAGCTGAAACTTTGAACACCTCCTTCTGAGGTGCTCCCCACTCGCTCCCTACAGAATGCTCTAACAAATTTCCTCCCTAAGAGACCTGTGGTTCCACCCAGTGGAGGTTATAATAAATAAATATATTAATAAATGAACATTTTTGTGTATATATATTTTTTCATCAACACAAAAGTAGGAAATATTTACTTTCCACAACCATCATTTGGATCATCTAATAGAGGACATCCTTCTGAACATGTTGGTAGAATTTCAATGCAGCCACAGGAATCTTGGTCATAACATAAAGTACCAGGACAGCTAGCCGGAATTAAAATTTCTCCATCCAGTATGAAGTAGCTATAATAATCATAATAATAATAATAATGATAATAATAATAATAATAATAATAATAGTAATAATAATAATAATAATAATAATAATAATAATAATAATAATAATAATAATAATAATAATAATAATAATAATAATAATAATAATAATAATAATAATAATAATAATAATAATAATAATAATAATAATAATAATAATAATAATTAATTCTCTTATTGATTTTCAATTTACGTCCTTATTTATTTAAGAATAAATTCCTTATAAAAATAAGAGCGGAGCTAAAGAATTGTGAGTCTTATATATTACTTCTTGCTTTCTTCCTCCTCTAAGTTTTCAGTGAAAATCGAACCTATTTTCAAAAAATTAATCCTATTATTGTTCTTGAGTTTTATAAGCAATTTTAACTAGAAGCTATAATAGAGTTTTACGTTGCTCTTTCTCCTACAAATCCTAGTCAAGTAGACACTACTGTATAGTATATTATATATATATATATATATATATATATATATATATATATATATATATATTTATATATATATATATATATATATATATATATATATATATATATATATATATATATATATATATATATATATATGTTAGTGTAGCGGATGGTGATTTTTCACTATCCGCGGATGCTGATGCGGATAGTAAAAATCACTATCCGCTGATTGCGGATGCGGATAGAGGATAGTTAAGTTTTAAGAGTCTTAGCCACAAGTACTTCATATATATATATATATATATATATATATATATATATATATATATATATATATATATATATATATATATATATATATATATATATATATATATATATATATATATATATATATATATATATATATGTATATGTATATATATATATATATATATATATATATATATATATATATATATATATATATATATATATATATATATATATATATATATATATATATATATATATATAAGGTTATTTATATATATATAGTATATATATATTTATATATATATATTTATACACAAATATATATATATATATATATATATATATATATATATATATATATATATATATATATATATATATATATATATCTGTGTTGCCAGATTGTGGGACGTGGACCCAACTCTTTTGCACCCCACCAATCTCTTTCCCCAGCCTCTACCCATTTGGAAAAAGGATGTGTATATAATAATACTTGAAATTAATAATTTTCAAATTATGCTTCAAAAACTAAAGATTCTGAACCCTTTCAAGGGAGAGTTTGTCTCTCTTTTCCTCGTAAATGAGATCTGCACGCTGAAAAGACGCTCACTAGCTACGCACCTTGAAGGGCATGATAAGTATTCCATGGCGAATTCTGTAAGATGTGGAAAACTTTTACAATTATCTTTATACGCTTCCAAGAGTTTTCGCTTTTGATAATAATCTTCGATCAATGACAGAGTGTCCTTTGATACCTCTGAACAAGACTCTTCATCGTGATAGAAGTAAAAAGAACGTTCATGGATTCAGCAATGGTTTCGCTAACAGACGGTAATTGTGTGTCTGTTTCTGTTATCTTTTCCTTTTTATTGACTGGTGAAATTTCCGCCTTTCGCAACATTTCATCACATAGGCATACTAAATATATTTTAACCCTCTGTGAAATAATTGGTTCAGAAATTTGGTTTTGTATCTAGGATTCAGAAAAGTTGCTATCGCACATGCGTAATCGTTTACAGAATTTGAAATCTATTATCTATCTCCAGCATGAGTGTTTCTGTCATCTTTGAAAGTCTCTTACTTTTAATAGCAGTATTTAGCACAGTTTTCATCGTTGCAATTAGAAGAATCCCGTCTGACAAACAAGAATTTTCTGAGCTAATAGTCTTAGTTACCTCTTCAAATGGTTTATGAAGAGTAATACAATTACGTAAGGGAAGCGTAGAAGCGTTGGTCTTCACGTTCGAAGCGTGAGGGAAGACAGCTTCATTTATTTCTCCCATCCTCTCAAGCATGTATAAACTACTATTCCAACGAGTCAAGATATATATATATATATATATATATATATATATATATATATATATATATATATATATATATATATATATATATATATATATATATATATATATATATATATATATATATATATATATATATATATATATATATATATATATATATATATATATATATATATATATATATATATATCAGTTCAAAACAAATCTGATCCTAAGTTTGAGCTTCAAAATATCTTCAAATTTAAGCAAAAATATTGAGAGTAGAATGTATTTGCATGTGCAAGTAACTTAAATAATTAATGAAATTAAAAGTTCTTTCGACGTTTTAGCGGGGATAAGGCAGCAGTTCCTGCAAAAAATTAAATAAGATATAAATTCAAAAATTGCCTCTCAAATTTGTGATGAAGCTGAATAAAAACAAAGACGTATTCGAAAATGAAATGAATAATTGTGGAACATATGAAGATAAATTTTTAGAGCCATGGTCTGTGATAGAGTTAATTAAAGTTCGGAAAATACTTCTAATCAAAGTAGTAATACTCAGAATCATTTAAAGCCACCCACTGCTCCTTTTCCTAAATATAGCGGAGAGGAAGAGGAAAATTTTTAAAATTCTTTAGTGATTTTCAAGCAGTAATGAATAAATATAATTGTTCTTGGTTTAAAAAAATAGTAATATTAAAAAAGCAAATTTCAGAAAGAGCTGCTATAATTATTTCATCTTTAGAAAGGATTAAAATAATACGAAGAGGAAAAAGATCTTTCATGAGCATTAACTTCATTTACAAAAAAAATAAGAAACCACTCAAACCTCTTGGATTTAAAAATGCCTTACTCGAAAGATCCATACCTGTTTGTAAATGATATAAGCATTATAAATGAGTCATTTAGAAATTTGGAAATTAATGTGAGCATATACTTGTCGAACCCTAACTTTTTAGAGTAATAACAAAAAAATTTCACTTTTTATTATTATTATTCTAATTATTAGAAAATCCCTCCTTTACACCTTGGTGTGATTTTTGTTTGTATTTTTTTTTTTTTTTTTTTTTTTTTTTTTTTTTTTTTTTTTTTTTAGAAAAATTCATTTCCAGATTCGAAATATAATTCAATTTTCCAGGATGAAATATATTTTTTTCCTTTCATTTTATAGAAAATGAAGTTTTTTCTTTGCTCAAACTCCTGCCCAGGCTCACTCCGCTTCTTTCTCAATCATATAAATGGAATCTGAACAGAAGATAAAGCTGAAATATAAATTTGTTTTTTAGGAATTTCTTTGTAAGTGAAAATAATTCTGGCCAAAGTTGGAACATAAGTTTGAAATGAAACCGTTGTAGGTGCCCGCAGACTGAGCCGGACCGGAGCCGGGGCAGGAGCCGGAGCCAAAGTACACATTTTTTCAATAAATTTTTTTTTACAAGTGAAAAGTGTTCTGCTCGAAGCCGCATCTGATCAATTTTCAAATGGAACCGGAACTTTCCGGAGTTGGAGCAGGAGCCGGACCCAGAGTCAAAGCCGGAGCAAAAGTATTTTTTTTTTAAGGAAATTTTTTTTGAAAGTGAAAATAATTTTGGCTGAATCCGAAGGTAAATAATTTTGAAATCTAGTCGGAACCGGAGTCGGAACCGGAGTCGGAGTCAAAGTAAAATTTTGATTATAAAAATTTTTGCAAGTGAAAATAATTCTACCGAAATCGGAGCAAAACAATTTTGAAATTTAGCTCGAACCGGAGCCGGAGCCGGAGCCGGAGCCAGAGCCAAAGTATACATTTTTTCAATTTTATTTTTGCAAGTGAAAAGTGTTCTGCTCGAAGTCGCAGATGAAAATTTTTGAAATGAAACTGAACTTCCAGAAGTTGAAGTAGGAACCAAAGTTTAATTTTTTTAAAGAAATTTTTGTATTGTTTTGCAAGTGAAAATAATTTTGTCTAAAGTCGGAGCTAAACAATTTTGAAATTTAGCTGTAGCAGGAGTCGGAATATAATTTTTTTAAGGAAATTTTTTTTGCATGTGACAATAATTTTGATGTAAGTAGGAGCTGAACAATTTTGAATTTAGCCGAACCGGTGCCGGAAAAGATATATATATGTGTAAAATATATATTTTTTTATTTTATATATATATATATATATATATATATATATATATATATATATATATATATTATTATTATTATTATTATTATATATTATGTATATATTATATGTATCTGTATATATATATATATACATATGTAATAATAATGATAATAATAATAATAATAATAATAATAATAATAATAATAATAATAATAATAATAATAATAATAATAATAATAATAATATTAAATAATAATAATAATAATAATAATAATAATAATAATAATAATAATAATAATAATAATAATAATAATACACACACACACAGTACCAAGACTGCGGACGGCGCAGAATAATAATAATAATAATAATAACAATAATAATAATTTAATAATAATAATAATAATAATAATAATAATAATAATAATAATAATAATAATAATAATAATAATAATAATAATAATAATAATAATAATAATAATAATAATAATAATAATAATAATAATAATAATAATAATAATAATAATAATAATAATAATAATAATAATAATAATAATAATAATAATAATAATAATAGTTTTTTGGCGCTCTGTAAAAAGAAAAAAATTCCAAATTTTATTTTGCCTTTTTCTCAAACTTCATTTTTTTCCCACAGTAGCGGACAAAAAAAAACAGAAAAAGGAAGAAAGAGTGCCAATTGGCCCTCTTTCTTCCCTTTTCTTACGTGCTTTCCGCATATGCTCTCCCTCCTACCTTTACCCTGAACTCAACTTTTTAACCTCAACTTTCAAAAAACTTTCTTATTCTTCTCACATTATACATAAGGACTTAAAAAGAGCAAACAAAACCTACTACAATCTTACCATTAACCACTCTTTTAATTCTAACTCTTTCCTTCCCCTACCTCAACTTCCTCTCAACCACATTAAAAATATTTTTTCCAAAAACTTTCTAACCCATTCTTCCGTCAGAACTCTCCCAATGTGTTTATAAAATTCTCTGCAAAGATTGTAACTCCCTTTACATTGGTTAAACCCATTATCTTACACGCTGCCTCTATCAACACAAACATGACCTTCTACACGACAATCAAAATTCCTTCCTGACACTCCATCGCTCTACTTATAATCATTCCATTAACATTAACCAAATGACACCTATTTTACATGTACAAAATCTACAAAAACGAAAACTCATTGAATCCTTCTGCATCATCAATTCAAATAATTTCAATCAACAAAAAGGTGATTATAACATAGACACAATACAAAATAATATTCTGAGCACCACGCAATTTTAAAAAAAAATTAAACTATCCAAACTTTAAAGTATTACATAACTAAATAATTTTTACTTTTTTCTTATGTTAGTTTTTAATATACTTCTTCTGAAAAGGTTCCAGCTTAGGAACGAAAGCTCAAGAATATATATTTCATTTAACTTGTAAATAAAATCTTTCCTTAACTTGATTCCTCTTTCTTATCTACCAATATAGCCCTCCTTTCTTTTATATATATATATATATATATATATATATATATATATATATATATATATATATATATATATATATATTAAGTGTATATATATATAAGTATATATATATAAATATATATAATTTAAGATTGTGATCAGTTAAAAATTTTCGATATGTTGACTCAAGCCGCGTTAGTCGTTATAGGGTCGATTCGCGCTGAGTACGCGAGTAGATTGACTCACTAAATATAGTATATATATATATATATATATATATATATATATATATATATATATATATATGCGTTATATATGT
>JABUQX010129449.1:0-5000 GCA_015478945.1 Trachelipus rathkii
CACGAGAGAGATCCCTCCAGCCACCCTCCACACCTTCATTGTCTATTGAGTCTATTGATCATTGATCCTATTGATTCAGTCATATTTTGTATAATCAGAACACAAAAACTTTTATTTATTTTTGTTTTGTTTCTTTTAAACATTTTGTTGTTTTTACTAAAAAATTTATTCTTTTTATGTTTATAACTTAAAAAAATTTGTATTTTTACATACCCTAAAGCAGTAAATCAGTAAATCAAACTACCCTACAGCCACCCTCCTACCATCCGTGATCTAATGATCTATTGATCTATTGATGCAAGTCATATTTTGTATAACATAACACAAAAACTTTTATTTATTTTTGTTTTGTTTCTTTAAACATTTTGTATTTTACTAAAAAAAAATTATTCTTTTTATGTTTATAACTTAAAAAAATTTGTATTTTACATACCCTAAAGCAGTAAATCAGTAAATCAGTAAATCAAACTATCTTTCAGCCACCTTCCTTTCCTTCCATGATCTATTGATCTATTGATCTATTGATCTATTGATCTATTGATCTATTTGATTCAAGTCATATTTTGTATAAATAACAAAAAACTTTTATTTATTTTGTTTTGTTTCTTTAAACATTTTGTTTTTACTAAAAAAAAATTATTCTTTTTATGTTTATAACTTAAAAAATTTATTTTTTATCCTACCCTAAAGCAGTAAATTCAGTAAATCAACTACCCTCCAGCCACCCTCCTACCATCCGTGATCTATTGATCTATTGATCTATTGATCTATTGATCTATTGATTCAAGTCATATTTTGTATAACATAACACAAAAACTTTTATTTATTTTGTTTTGTTTCTTTAAACATTTTGTTTTTACTAAAAAAATTATTCTTTTTATGTTTATAACTTAAAAAATTTGTATTTTACATACCTTAAAGCTGTAAATCAGTAAATCAGTAAATCAAACTATCCTCCAGCCACCCTCCTTCCATCCGTGATCTATTGATCTATTGATCTATTGATTATTGATCTATTGATTCAAGTCAATTTTGTATAACAATAACACAAAAACTTTTATTTATATTTGTTTTGTTTCTTTAAACATTTTGTATTTACTAAAAATTTATTCTTTTTATGTTTATAACTTAAAAAAATTTGCATTTTTACATACCCTAAAGCAGTAAATCAGTAAATCAGTAAATCCAACTACCCTTCAGCCGCCCTACTACCATCCGTGATCTACTGATCTATTGATCTATTGATCTATTGAATCAAGTCATATTATGGATATCATTTTGTATAAATAGGGCATGAAAATAAGTTCGTTGAATAAAAGTTTTATTTATTTGCAAATTTTATTACATTACTATTTTTGTTAAAAACTTTTTATTTATTTATTTTTAATTTTATTTATTTAAAATATTTTGATTGAAAGTTTTTTTTTTTTTAAATTTTATTAATTTTTAGTTTTATTTATTTAAAAATATATTTTTAATTTTTTTTTTATTTATTTTGTTTTGTTTCTTTAAATTTTTGTTTTTCATAAAAATTTATTCTTTTTATGTTATAACATAAAAAAATTTGCAATTTTCACATACCTTAAAGCAGTAAATCAGTAAATCAGTAAATCCAACTATCCTACAGCCACCCTCCTACCATCCGTGATCTATTGATCTATTGATCTATTGACTATTGATTCAAGTCATAATTTTGTATAACATAAACACAAAAACTTTTAATTTATGTGGGATTTTGTTACTTTAAACAATTTGTATTATAAAAAATTTTATTAATTTTTTGTTATAATTTAAAATTTGTTTTACATACCCTAAGCCAGTAAATCAGTAAATCAAGTAATCCAACTACCCTTTAGGCCGCCTCCTACACCAGTCAGTGAATCTATTGATTCCTATTGAATCTATTGATTCTATTGATCATTGATTATTGAATCAAGGTCATATTATGGATATCATCTTTGTATAAATAGGGCAAGAAAATAAGTTCGTTTGAATAAAAGTTTATTATATTTAATTTTTATTTATTAAATTATTTTGTTTTAAAACTTTTTTATTTATTTAATTTAATTTTATTTATTTAAAATATTTTGTTTTAAACTTTTTTTTTTAAATTTTATTAATTTTTAGTTTTATTTATTTAAAAATATATATTTTTATTTTTTTATTTATTTTTTTTTTGTTTCTTTAAAAATTTTGTTTTTACTAAAAATTATTTTTTTTTTTTTTTAATTTAAAAAAATTTGCATTTTTAAATCATACCCTAAAGCAGTAATCAGTAAATTTCAGTAAATCAAACTACCCCTCCTTATTCCATCCCGTGATCTATTGATCTATTGATCTATTGATCTATTGATCTATTGATTCAGGTCATATTTTGTGTAATATAACACAAAAACTTTTATTTATTTTTGTTTTGTTTCTTTAAACATTTTGTTTTTACTAAAAAAATTATTCTTTTTATGTTTATAACTTAAAAAATTTGCATTTTTACATACTTAAAGCAGTAAATAGTAAATCAAACTACCCTACAGCCACCCTCCTCCGTGATATCATTGATCTATTGATCTTATTGATCTATTGATTCAAGTCATATTTGGTATAACATAACACAAACGTTTACTTTATTTGTTTTGGTTTCTTTTAAACATTTTGTTTTTACTAAAAAAATTATTCTTTTTATGTTTATAACTAAAAAAATTTGCATTTTACATACCCTAAGCAGTAAATTTAGTAAATCAGTTAAACGCAAAACTATCCTCCAGCACCCTTCTTCCATCCGTGATCTAGTTGGATCTATTGATCTATTGCCTTTTGATACTATTGTCTATTGATTCAGTATTTATTTTTTAACTATATATTCTACAAAAATTTAATTGTTTTTGGTTTGTTTCTTGTAATATTTTGTTTTAACTAAAAATTTATTCTTTTATGTATATAACTTAAAAATTTGTTTTACATACCCTAAGCCAGTAAATCAGTAAATCAAACTACCGCTCCAGCACACCTCCTACCATCCATGATTATTGATCTATTGATTCTACTGATCTCATTGATGCAAGTCAATATCTTTGTATCATACACAATAACTTTTATTTATTTTGTTTTGTTTTCTTTTTTCAACATTTTGTTTTACTAAAAAATTTATTCTTTTTATTGTTTATAACTTAAAAAAAATTGTTATTTTATACATACTTAAATGATAAATCGTAAATTCAAACTATCCCTCTCAGCTCACCCCCCTCATCCGTTGATCTATTGATCTAATGATCTATTGATCTACTGATCTATTTGATTAAAGTCAATATTTTGTATCACTAACACAAAAACTTTATTTATTTTTGTTTTGTTTCTTTAATCATTTTGTTTTTTACTAAAAATTATTCTTTTTATGTTTATAACTTAAAAAAATTTGTATTTTACATACCTTAAAGCAGTAAATCAGTAAATCAGTATATCAAACTACCCTCCAGCCACCCTCCTTCCATCCGTGATCTATTGATCTAATGATCAATAGATCATAATCCACTGGCCAGGGTAGGACGGTGCTGGAGGAAAGTTTTGATTTACTGCCAGATTTACTGATTTACTGATTTAGGTATGTAAAAACATAAATTTTAATAAAAATATGACTTGAATCAATAGATCAATAGATCAATAGATCATTAGATCAATATAGATCACGGATGGAAGGAGGGTGGCTGGAGGGTAGTTTGATTTACTGATTTACTGCTTTAAGGTATGTAAAATACAAATTTTTTTAAGTTATAAACATAAAAAGAATAAATTTTTAGTAAAAACAAAATGTTTAAAGAAACAAAACAAAAATAAATAAAAGTTTTTGTGTTATGTTATACAAAATATGACTTGCATCAATAGATCAGTAGATCAATAGATCAATAGATCATGGATGGTAGGAGGGTGGCTGGAGGGTAGTTTGATTTACTGATTTACTGATTTACTGCTTTAAAAAGGGTATGTAAAATAAAATTTTTTAAGTTATAAACATAAAAAGATAAATTTTTAGTAAAAAAAAATGTTAAAAAAACAAAACAAAAATAAATAAAAGTTTTTGTGTTGTTATACAAAATATGACTTGCATCAATAGATCAGTAGATCAATAGATCAATAGATCATGGATGGTAGGAGGGTGGCTGGAGGGTAGTTTGATTTACTGATTTACTGCTTTAGGGTATGTAAAATACAATTTTTTTACGTTATAAACATAAAAAGAATAAATTTTTTAGTTAAAACAAAATGTTTAAAGAAACAAAACAAAAATAAATAAAAGTTTTTGTGTTATATTATACAAAATATGACTTGAATCAATAGATCAATAGATCAAAAAATCAATAGATCAATAGATCAATAGATCACGGATGGAAGGAGGGTGGCTGGAGGATCGTTTGATTTACTGATTTACTGATTTACTGCTTTAGGGTATGTAAAAATACAAATTTTTTTTAAGTTATAAACATAAAAAGAATAATTTTTTAGTAAATACAAAATATTTAAAGAAACAAAACAAAAATAAATAAAAGTTTTTGTGTTATATTATACAAAATATGACTTGAATCAATAGATCAATAGATCAATAGATCAATAGATCACTGAAGGGTGGGAGGGTGGCTGGAGGGTAGTTTGATTTACTGATTTACTGATTTACTGCTTTAGGGTATGTAAAAATGCAAATTTTTTTAAGTTTATAAACATAAAAAGAATAAATTTTTTAGTTAAAAAAACAAAATTTTTAAAAAACAAACAAAAAAAAAAAAAAATAAAAAAATATATTTTTAAATAAATAAAACTAAAAATTAATAAAATTTAAAAAAAAAACTTTAAAACAAAATATTTAAAATAAATAAAATTAAAATAAATAAATAAAAAGTTTTTAACAAAAATAGTAATGTAATAAAATTTGCATATAAATAAAACTTTTATTCAACGAACTTATTTTCATGCCCTATTTATACAAAATGATATCCATAATATGACTTGATTCA
>JABUQX010129449.1:15000-17500 GCA_015478945.1 Trachelipus rathkii
AATTAGGAAGACGTGTAATCTTGATGTAAGAAAACATTCATTCTGTAATAGTGTTGTAAATTTTTGGAATGGTTTCCCGCAGGAGGTTGTTGAGTGTGACTCATTTGCAACATTAAAGAAAGGATTGGATAAGTGTATGGATGGTTTGGGCATCATATAGTATATTCTGACGTAGCCAAATATGTGGGCTTTTAGTTAGTTATTAAAGTAAAATGCATGTTGTAGCTACCGGTATCACAATAGACTTTTTAAAACTTGTATAGTGGTTAGCATGAACCTTAGCTATAGTTTTTGCTTTTGGTAGCAGTTCGCGTATATATTATATTAGCCTTTGTTTAGGAAATTGACAAACCTTAGGGTGCGGTGTAGGTTGTGTATGTTGCATGGGCATGTGTTTGATAAATATTTAGTTGACTGGGTACAGTCTCAATAGGCTCATTCGGCTTCTAACTGTTTCTTTTTCTTATCCCTTTATCGGAGGTAATACTACGAACTTGGATATAAATAGTGACTTTCTGATTGAACAACGATATGATGGTGCAAAAGCAATGAAGAAATGTTTTAGTTGTTGGAAAATTTCGATGAATTGTTACGATCTAATGAAATTTTTAAAGCATTGTTGAAGCTTAAGAGGAGCTTGAATGATTCAAGATATTAAACTTTTTCAAAAAATCTTAGATCTTTTCAAGTCTGCAAGCAAAAGCAAATTTGTTATAAGTTCATTTATTTATGTCTTTAACTTTATTCTCAAACACTTTTCCATTATGTATTACATTGCATTTTCCATAATTAGTGACAGCAAATGCTCTTAATCATATTGAAAATGTGATGTTTGTTTTGAAGGATTTTCAAGCAAACATCAATGAAACATTTTCAAACATTTTGGATGTTGCAACAGAACTTTTGCTTTCTGATAATGAAGAAATGATAATGCCTCTTGTGAGAATCAATGTAAAATGAAAAGATATAGGGCAATTACAATTTATATTCTTGATGATTTTTCAAACCAGTTAGAGACCAAGTTAGAGATCCATAATTACTAATCTTTGAAAAGTTACTCATTCCACTGATACCTATTCAATATGTAGCGAATTTTGTAAATAAATTTGATCTGTGCAGTCACATTTAGATTGTTAAGGATTTTAGCATTTACCTCACTCAAAACGTGAACTCCAAAAAAAATATTTCTCTACTCTGAAAAGACTCAAAACCCTTTTTCAATTCTACTGGAGAAGAAAGCCTAACAGAACTGGCTTTAATGAGTGTTCATCATAGCTACACTATATAAAAAAAAAGGAAGTTATTAATCATTTTGTTGTTAAGAGATCAAAATTAAGAATTTTTTATATGAATAAAATATCTTTTTTTTATTTTCAAATTACTATTAATGTTAGATTATTTTATTCCCTTTTATTGAAGTAATATATATATATATATATATATATATATATATATATATATATATATATATATATATATATACTATATATATATATATATATATATATATATATATATATATATTTATATATATATATATATACTATATATATATATATATATATATATATATTTATAAATATATATATATAAAAGATATGTGTTTTTATTGCAAAAATTGAAACAAAATCTGGTTATTTATATATATATATATATATATATATATATATATATATATATATATATATATGTATATATTCTTTTTTATATAAGATATATATATATATATATATATATATATATATATATATATATATATATATATATATATATATATATATATATATATATATATATATATATAAAACCTCTCATAATATAATAATATATATATATATATATATATATAATTTTCAGAGGTGGAGTCGGAGTCGGTAATTTGAAGAGGGTGGGTCGGAGTCGGAAAATTTTGAACCAGACTCCACAACCTGGGAGAAAAACCCATGCCTCTGAGGTAACTTCACAGGGAAATACGGAACAGATCATACCAGGATACTCCCCTGGTAAAAAGATGCCCTAATGAATGAAAAAAACTTAGTATATATAATGAATACTCAATATTTTTATTACTAAAGCCCTAGAATATATATATATATATATATATATATATATATATATATATATATATATATATATATATATATATATATATATATCTCTCTTATATATATATATTTTTATATATATATATATATATATATTAGTTTTATTGACCACTGCAATGTAATTATTATTATTATTATTATTATTATTATTATTATTATTATTATTATTATTATTATTATTATTATTATTATTTTATGAATTTTATTTTTTTTTATGGCCATTCAGTTTAATACACAAAAATAAACATTAGTTAATCAGATTTAGTTTAATACAAAAAAAACAATTAATTAATCAATTTGAGAGGGCAGAATATGCATGTACCCGAATCTATGTATGTTTACAGTGATGCAAAGTTACGACAATTAAGAGACCTTAAAAGTAATATATTAAAGAC
>JABUQX010129449.1:22500-24575 GCA_015478945.1 Trachelipus rathkii
TAATTAAATTTTTAAATTGGAACTTAGTAATTAATTAAGCAAATTGTTTGCGTTTTAATCTTAAGTGATTTCTTAATTATAAAGTGGTTAGTAAGATTCTTACATTTACTACTTAAGTGCTTAACTATTCTAAGTTTTCTTTAACTCATACTTAATTATTTTAGTTTACTTAACTTACTTAAGATTCTTAACTTTATTTTTAGTTACTTAACTTACTTAAGATTCTTAACTTTATTTTTAGTTACTTAACTTACTTACTTAAGATTCTTAACTTTATTTTTAGTTTCTTTTTTATTTTTTATTTTTCATTAAAGAAAAGTTTTTTCATTTTTCTTTTTTCTAGTATTTTTTATTTAAAAAATTGCGTTGTCCCCTCTCTGGAGCTAAAACGTATCCTTTAAAATTTTTGTAATAAAAAAAATAAACAGAAATATAAATGATGAATAACTGTATAAGTCGAGATAAAACTAACATAATTCTAACGTTTCTAATCCAGGCTAAGGAACTTAAGCTAAAACGATCGTTGATTCTTAATCCATCTAATAAAAAATTTTTTTTTCTTAATCCAGATTAATATTTTAAATACTAGGTGACAAAAGGTATACAAATGTATGTCCAACATTGTCCTAAAATTAAAGTCCATCTTCAATATTTGAAGTTCTAATCCAAACTAATGTACTTAAACTATGATCGATCTTTTTATCTAATCCAAGCTAATACATGAACAGATGCGAGTGCATATGTGTGTTCAATTTTCTTAAAATTAAAGTATCTTCTTAAAATTAAAGTGTATTCTTCGGAATTTGAAGAATATCTCCTTAAATCTATAAAATCTATTCAAAACGAAAGGATTTCTCCTTAAATTTACAAGAATATACAGAAATTGAAATGAATTAATAGCCGGGAGGCAGATAGTAAGTCTTACCACCTCTAACTATTGTATTCAAATCCAATTTAACAGGCGGAGGTTGGACAGAAGTCTTCGCTATAGTCTTCGTATTGTCACTTGCCTCTGCTTGTTGTACAGCCTGCTCTCTTATCCTTGTTTGACTTCTTGTAATTCTTGGAGTAGAATCTCTGGGACCAGAAAACAAATTGTGTGGTCTGTAAGACGGGTCCTGTTTTCTGTCATCTCTGATGATTTCCTTGGGTGGCGATTCTACAACAGTGGGAATTTGATAGTGGCCATCTCTTTCAGGGACATTGGGAGATTTCTCTGGGGAAGGAATTCTTGGAGGGGATCCGCCGTAGGCTCCGTATATTTCACCTTCGTTTGCGGGTGGCTCCTGTGAAATTTCTCTAACCGTGGTATCTACTGAAATCTCTTGCTGTATGGGGGACAAGGATGGTCTGAACTCTCTTCTTTGACCTGAGGGGTGAGAGGGTGTTCTTTGGAAGTCATTTCTAGGAGTGGAACAGATGAATTCTTTGTCAACACGTGCTCTTCCTGCGACTACATCGCTATATCTTCTTTCTACAACTTCGTCGTTCTGTCTCTTTTGTTCTACTACTTCATCGCTTCGTCTTCTGGTTTCCACCGGAATAGGTTCTTTGATGGGGGCTTGATAGCTTTCCCAATAGTTTCTAGTCTGTGTTGACTGTGGTGGAGGAGCTGGTGGCAAAATGTATTCGAACTGAGTTGACGGCTGTGGGGGATCTGGAAGAGGGTTGTGTTCATACTGGGTTGGATGTGGTGGAGAAGTTGGGAAATAATAACGGGAAGACGATGGTTCGGGTGGAGGAGAATAATCTTCCACCTCATCCTCTGATTCTGAACCGATTCCTGATTCGCTTTTGGGCGCATCTTCATCTTTCTTCTCTTCGTCATCTTCCTTGGAGTTTAACATCTTTTTAACCTCGTGAGGATTCCAAACTTCATCGTTCGTAAAGTCGAACCGTGTATCTGCAAACTTCTCAGCGGCAACTACCTTAGCATTGTCCACATGGACCGGAAAAGTCTTACCTGAACTTCTGCAAATTACCATCAATTTGTTTGGTCCTCTCAAACATCGGACAATATATGGCCCTTCAAACTTGGGACATAGTTTTGAACTATGATAAGGCTTCTTGATTGC
>JABUQX010129450.1:0-10000 GCA_015478945.1 Trachelipus rathkii
CTTGGGAGGTTACACAGCGGTTCCAACGATTCTTCCACTGTTCATAGCAGTATCGGAAGTCATTTTCCTGAAGTGTGTTTACTTCACGTGGTTTACAGTATTTTTATGTCGTTTCCATCGTCCCCAAAAAATGATAACCCTTCAAACTTTCATTTTCAAACTTAAGGGAAGAGTTAGAAATCGCTCCCGGAGCTAGATTTGGGCTGTATGGAGGATGTGGAAGCACTTAGAATGTTTTTCTTCGCCAGAAATTCTATAATTGAGAGCATAGTATGAGATGGCTTGGTTATCGTGGTGCAGCACCCAATCGTCTGCAATGTCTGTTCTGATTCGCTGAACTCGTTTTCCGAAGTCGTTTCAAGACATCTTGTAAAAGACGTGATTTTAACTGTCTGTCTGAAGGTAAAATTCTTTGTGCATGAATACCGTCGGTTGTCGAAAAACACAATAATCAGTGTTTTCAACTTGGACTTGCTCCTACGTGCTTTCTTCGGACGAGCAGAATTTTTTGTGTGCCATTCCGAACTTTGCCGTTTTGGTTTCAGGATCGTACTTAAAACCCATGAATTTATACGGCTTGTTAATAACTTTATCCAAAAAATAGTGCTCCATTTCGAGTCTTTCAAGTAAATCTTGACAAATTTTGACCCTACTTGCTTTCTGCTCCACAGACAAGTCTTTCGGCACTAGTTTTGCAAAAAAAAATTCGCATGTGCAAATGTTCTTTAAATTCTCATATGCGATATGGCGATTTTATCTCAACTAGTCTCTCGTCTGCAATCACTCTTCACAGCTACAACCGCGGTCTCGTCTCCATCACAACTCTAGACGAGCCACATTGTTCAACGGCTTTGATTAACGAGAGTTGGGCCTTGCACAACGAGGGTCCGTCTTTCAACATTTCTCAGTCCCTCTTTGTGAAAGCCTCTACTCGTGTCACCTATAAAAACACAAGGGCGATATGAGCAATCCCATAAGCTTTCGTTTAAAGAAGCAAATGTCTCAGTGGTAGACTTGTTACATTTCACACAGAAATTGATAGCGTACCGCTGTTCAATATTTACCTGCATCGCAAAAACGTACGAGATAGAAAACCACGCCATACACAAAAGATGTTTGTGAAAAACGGTAGCCGATAGGAAGGGAGAGCTCACATCGACGCAGTTAGCGAGTAAACAGATGTACTGCAAGATTGACTGTTATAAATCTAGTTAAAACTGGTATGGGACATGTAGCCTAGGTAACTAGCTCCCCACTCGTATACGTCACGGAGGAGATACTAAATATCGCTCAGCACATCGTCATATCATTGGATATGTCAGCTAACCTTACTCTTTGCGGATTATAGAGTCATACCGGTTATATAAATAATAATATATTATAGTATATATATCGATAATATACTATATATATATTATATATCTATATAGAGAGAGGGAGTATATATTAGCTATAATATATAATATATAGTCATATATATATATTATATACCATATAATTAATATATATATTAATATTATAATATAAATATATAGTATATATATAGTATTATATATTATATATATCTATATATAGTATAATTATATAGCTATATATTAATATATCAGTGGCGCTCCAGTACACTTTTTACTTACACGTGCTCTCTCTCCTCTATCTATATATAATATATAACTATATATAATCAATGATAATATATATATATATAGATATATACTATATATAAGTAATATATAATATATATTATATATATATATATAGTATACTATATATATTAATTTCAGTTGTCACCACCACCTCACAGGGCAGAAGTCCTATTCAAGGAAGGGGTATTGCACACATCAGTTATTCATCAACATTATATGCAAACAACGCAGGATGAGCACAGACCCAGGCTTTAGAGTGAGAGAGATTAAATTCAGCAGGAACACAGAAGAATGGGAAGAGAATTCTACAGAACAGACGGTGGCAGGAAGAAGGAAGCACCACAACGCGAGAACTAGCCTGGAGTTACAATATCAAACACAAAACTCATGCGACGACACAGCACCCCTTGTGCTACGAGGGCGTCGTAAAGTGGGGTACGCGAGTGATAAGATTCCTCGGAGCACCTGCCGCTGCGGTAACTATAGAAAAGAAATATATAGCACCAACATCGCGCCGCAAAGATAGAGGGTCAGAGAACTGGAAAAAGTGCAGAACAGTTTTATACAGCTTGTTGGCCTTTGACTCGTACCGTTATCCAAAACCGGCTGAATCAACCCCCCCCCGAAATTAAAACAGTACTCCATACAAGGGCAAATGAGGCCCTTGTATAGTTGGAGCAACTGATAACACAAGAAAAGTCTCACAGCTTAACAAAACTCATACTTTTTATGAGGTCACCCTAGCAACCATTGTGATGTGAGGTTTCCGAAAGAATTTTTTTTTTGTTTATTTGTAAGGCCGAAAGGCTGTATATTGTCAACAGGAGAGACGAAGGAACCGTCAAAAGAGATAGGAAAGTTAAAGGTGTCCTTAGAGGAGGGAGATTTGGTAGAAGTTGGGTTTTAAAGAATTGAAATTTCACAAAGTTGAGACAAACCACTGGGAAATTATTTCCAGATCAGCAAGAACTTAATCCGAAAGATTAAGACGAGAGGCAACTCTAAAGTAAAAGAGGGAGCAGAGTTAAAATGAGTTGAAGAATGAGGGTCGAGTTCATCGGCGATAACGAGTGGATAGAGTAGAATGTGAGGCAGGTGAGAAGATCGATTAATGAAAACGTAGGATAACAGGTAGGAGATAGAGACAGAACCCTTGGAACACCACTATTGACAGAAAAAAAGAGAGAAGTCGCCTCCATCAACCGCAGCCGATATTGAGCGATTTGAAAGAAAACCAGACATAAGTAAGCAAAGAGAAGAGGAAACCCAAAAGAGGGGAGCTTGAGAGCAGTGACGCGTGCCATACCCGGCCAAATGCCTTGGATATGTCAAGCGCCAATCAGCACAAGTTCCCCCGTAAGATCCTGAGGACGGAAAACAAAAATCAGTTTAGATAGGAAAGTATATCGCCCAGTAGACCCTCGAGCGCAAAGCCGTACTGCGAGTCGGAAAAGATGAATGTAACTCCAGATGATCAAGAAATGAGAGATTAAGTAGGGTTTCAAAGATCTTTTAGATAGAATACAAGTGAGAGCTATAAGGCGATAGTTAGAGAGGATCAGAGCGGCTTATTTTTTTCGGAATAGGTTTGGACATGTGCGTGCTTCCAACACTAAGGGAAAGTATAGTAAATTGAGCACAGAGAATATAGTTGACGATGGGCGGGGTCCAGCATATATCATATATATATATATTATATAGTATATATATATAATAACTATATCTATATATATTATATATATACACACTATATATAATATATATATATATATATATATAATATTATATATACCTATATATTATATATATATATATTATTAAATAAGTTCTCCTTCTAAACCGTTTTTTCTTTTTCTACAACGTTTTCTTGTAGTGTCGATGTTCCAGGATTAACTTTAACACATTTAAAATCAAATGTAAATTCACAGATAGCCGTCTCCCGCCATCCGATATGGGCAATGACTGCCGCCATTTTTAAATTGGTTTAAAAGCGTTATTTAATAGCGGTATCTAACCTTTTTCGTTTTAAATTTTGCAATAATAATTTCATTTATTTGACCAACTTAGCAAAAAATAAGAGAATTTTAACGTAACATCACGAAATTTAAAGATCGTTCGTTTCTATAATGTTAACTCCGTGCTGAGCACGAGTAGCACGAGTGCCGGAGTCCACTATTGTTAATCATATATATATATATATATAATATATATATATATATATATTATATATATATTATATATACCTATATATATATATATATATATAGTATATATATATAATAATATATAATATATATATATATATATAATATATATATATAGTATATATATATTAAAATACCTGCTTTAATGTTAGCAGAGTGCAGGACGCTTGGACAAAATCTCTTTTGCACAACCCTTTCCAAGGCCTCCAACCTATTTGGAAAGGTTATATACTATTAATACTCTGAAAATTAAAAACTCTCTCCTATTATGCCTTCAAAAACAAAAGCATCTGAACGGATGCCCGATACAAAAATTATCGCTAAATCGATATATCGATTATTTTAAAAAATATCAATATATCGGTTTACGATATTATCGCCAGAAAATATCGATATTCGATATATCGATTTTGATTTCGATATATAATATATATATGATATATATATAATGATCTGCGGGGGATATATATATATTAGATATTATATATTATATATATATATCTTAAATAATATATATATATATATATATATAGTTATATATTAATATATATATATAGTTATATACTATATATATAAATCATATATATATATATATATATATATATTATAGGTGAATAATATATATATATCTATATATATATATTATATAATATCTAACCCATATAATAGTTTATAGTAATTACACCTAAATATTCTATCTATATATATATATATAGTAATATATATATATATATATAGCTATATATATATATATAAATTATATATATATATATATATATATATATATTATATTATTATTTATATATATAATTATATATAATATATATTATATAATATTACTTAGATATATATATATATATATATATTATATATAATATATATATATATACATTATATATATATATATATAGTATATATTATATATATCCTCCAGATTGGGTGACGCACATAGTTAAAAAACAACGATATCTACACTAAAATTGAATACATTTTTTGAATCAGGGGCAAATTTCAGTTATGAAAAGTACAAAATAAATTAAAACTAACATAAAATTAATGTAAGATGTTTTTTATTTTACAACGGCAGAAATTATGTTTTTAACAGATTTATTTGCATTCTTAAACAATAAACAGTTTTTAGGTATTTTATAGTATTATTGTTTTATACAAACACATATATATATATATATATATATATATATTATATTATATATATATAAAATATATATATAGTTATATATATTAATATATAATATAGTATAATATATAGTATATATCCATATATATATATATATATACTATACTATATATATAATATAATATATAATATATATAATCATATATATATATACTATAGTATATAATAATATATATATATATTAATATATATATATATATATATATATTATAATTAATCCGATCTCCCGTTCCGTGTGACCGTTAAGTAAACTTTGTCCATATATATATATATTATAATATATATATATATATTTAATACTATATATATATATATATATAGTATAGTATATATATATATATATATATAGTATATATATTATATATATATAATATATATATTATATATATATATATATATAGAGAGAGAGAGAGAGAGAGAGAGAGGAGAGAGAGAGAGAGAGAGAGAGAGAGAGAGAGAGAGAGAGGGGCTTTAATTTATAAATATAAAGCAGACGTATGTACAGAAGAAAAAGTGGTAGAAATGGAATAAAGATCTTCACTCTTCAGGTCTTTCAACTTTCAAGTTTCCAACTCCAAGAGGTTGAAGACTGAAGTTGTGCTAAGAAGCGTTGATGTTGGATCTTTAGGAACTGGGGGTGTTTTTGACTTTTGTGGACGAGTGAATAAATTGAATAAGAAATGCGTTTCAACAGAAAATCAAGCAATAATCATAAAAATCATTTTTTTTCAGTATTAAAAATTGAAAATAACTATAAGTATTAATGAAGCTAGGATATCTGTCAATGATTTTCTTTATTTAAGTCACAAAATAAATATGATTCTAACAACGAATTCAAATTTAAATTGGATCGGTAGACAACTGGTACCTGGATGACTCTGGAAGTCTGGATCTTAACCTCCGCGAAAATCTATTAAATTTCTAATAATTAAAATGAAAGTAATATTTTACCAGAAGTTCCAACGTGATGCCAGACGACACTTCTTTAATCATAAAGAAAAAGGCTGTTACGTGATGTACGCCCCAAATAACTTAACTTTTAGTAAATCAGCTATTCTATAAAAATCCGTTAATTTAGGTTAATCTACATAATCTATAAGCGAAACAATCGTAATACACCAAGTAGAGCTGATATAGACTGAAGTCGATACTCCGCGTATGTTAACTGTTACCAACTCACAGGAGTCCTGTTTGCGGTATTAGATTTCTGCAATGATTAGTCTCGTCCACAACTGACACGGAACCCACTCCCAACAGAGCATACACGGTAAATCAGGGCAGGCTGGTATCGAGCTGGCAACTTCGCAAAGTCTTTAATAAGTCTCAGAAAATAAATAAATTATAAAATAATTTATGAAAAATAAAATAAAAACTATGATAGCTATTTTTAATACCTTTCCTTTTCATCCATGTAACTCCAAGTTAGTTACCCTTTAATATATATATATATATATTAGTATTATAATATATAATATATCTATATATATATATAGACTAATACTATAATATATATATATATATAGTATATATATAATATATATATATATATATATATATATATATATATATATATATATAATAATATATATATATATTATATATATATATATATATATATATATATATATATATATATTTATATATATATACTATAATATATATATATATATTATCACAAATCCTAATACTTATCATCTAATGCACCTAAAAAGACTAACCGATTGATATGCTCGGAATCAGTCTATTCCTTTCATTTGAGCAAACATTGTTTAATAATGATACTATTCGTTCTGACGCAAGAACTTGGACGTCCGCATT
The DNA here is from genome assembly GCA_015478945.1 of Trachelipus rathkii. Lineage (NCBI taxonomy): Eukaryota > Metazoa > Arthropoda > Malacostraca > Isopoda > Trachelipodidae > Trachelipus > Trachelipus rathkii. The sequence goes on from JABUQX010129450.1 coordinate 6,864, forward strand.
TACAGTAAAAATATTTCCATTGCTAACATGAGTCATTAGCAAGGGAAAAGCTTTTTACTATCATTCCAAAACTTTATTGGGTCGCATTATCCACTTGATCACTGAATAACTGAACAGTATTAGTTAATATTCAGAAGACAATTTTGACTATGTGGTATGTGCATGTCTCCCTATATTTTGATTCCCGAAAAGACTGAAAAATGCTGAAAGCCCCAATTTTTCGCATTCTTTTTTGATAAGCACGATCATTGGGAGACCGAACGAAGAACGAAATATAGGGGGAAAAAGAGGAGTTTCCTCATTTCGGGTGTCGGGTAGAGGGGGATAACAGATTTGTTTTTTTCGCTCGGGCCTTTAAAAAACTTTTTTTTTTGAAAAGAAGTATCGCAGGCTTTTCGATTATTAAAGAAAAAATATTCGAAATATCCGATATAGTCGCTTTAAGAAAACTATCGCCCAAGAATATCGATATATCGTGGAGCCAACAATATCGATATTTCGATATATTGATATTTTTTGGCCATCCCTAATCTGAACCCTTTCAGGGGAGAGTTTGCTTCTCTTTTCGTCATAAATGAGAGATCTCTGCACCACTGGAAAGACGTTCATGTAGCTAACACTTGTTGAAGGGCGATGCTAAAAGAATTTCCTGGAGACTTTATGCAAGATGTTGAACAACTTTACTAATTATCACGGTCGCTGGCCACAAAACCATATGGATCTGTTATTTGATTCCAAGCTTTTTCTCTTTTGATATTCTTCGATCAATGATAAAGTGTCTTTTGACACCCCTGAACAAGACTCTTCATCGCTGCCAAAAGCCAGAAGAACGTTCGTGGACTCAGCAATGATATCGCTAACAGATGGTAAATGTGTATCTGTTTCTGAGATCTTATGCTTTTTATTTGGCTTGTGATGTTTCTTGCCTTTAGCAGCATTTCATCACATAGGCATCCTTAATTAATTTTAACCCTCTGTAAAACACGTGATTCAAAAAATTTTGTTTTCTATCTAGAATTTAGAAAAGTTGCTATTGCACATGCGTCATCGTTTTGCAGAGTTTGAAATTTATTATCTATCTCCAGCATGAGTGTTTCTGTCATCCTTGAAAGTCCCTTACTTTTAACATATATATATATAATATATACTATATATATATATATATATATATATATATATATATATAATATATATCATATAAGTAAATATATACTATAAGGTAGTGCACACACGTTACTCATAATTCATAGATGAATACTATCCGCTATCCGCAAAAAAATTATGCGGATGCGGTTGCGGATGCGGATAGTGAAAAATGATGAGGATATCCGCACATGCGGATGCGGATATCCGCTACACCTATATATATATATATATATATATATATATATATATATTAATATATATAATATCTATATATATATATATATATAACTAATATCCGGATTATCAACTTATATATTATTAAAGTATAATTTATATATATATATATATATATATATATATATATATATATATTAATATATACATATATATATATATATATATATATATATATATATTATATATATTAATATATATAGTATATATATATATATATATATATATATATATATATATTATAATAGAAGGCCTTATTTATATATTTATTAAAAAGTTTTTACAGCAGTCTTCATAAGATGTTAAATTTCGTAAGCTTTTGGTCCTTAATTTTCTGGACCCTCAGACATGATTTTATTTGAAGACTAAAATAAAATTATTAAATTTTGTAAGATTATGTAAAACAGTTGAAATATGAAAATAGTTTAAATTTAAGTAAAATTTACTTAAATTTAAACTACTTTTCATATTTCAACTGTTTTACATAATCTTACAAAATTTTAATAAATTTTATTTAGTCTTCAAAATAAAATCGTCTGAGGAGGGTCCAGAAATTAAGGACCGAAAAGCTTACGAAAATTTAACATCTTAATGAGACTGCTGGTAGAAAACTCTTTAAATAAATATATAATAAGGCCTTCTATTTAAATACTACGTACCAAACGTCGGCGAAAAATTGATTTGATTATATACTAATACTATATATATAATATATATATATATATATATATATATAGATTTATAATATATGATTTATATAGTATAATATATATATATAATATATATAATACTAGTATATATTATATATATTTGTATATTATATATATATACATATATATATATATAATATATATATATATATATATAATATAAGTATATATATATATATAGTATAATATATATATATATATATAGCTATATATATATACCTATATATATATATATATATATGATAATATATATCAGTGGGCGGCTTCGTGAACCGAAAACATGGGGAGGCACTTCAATATATATATAATAAGTATATAATATCTATATATATATATCTAGTATAATATATATATATATATATATATATGAGTTATATATAACTATAATATAATATATATATATTTATATATATATGTATATAATATATATATATATATAATATATATATAATATTTATATATATATTAATATATATATATATATATATATATATATATTATATATATATATATAATATATATATATATATAAAATATATATATATATATATAATATATATATATATATATATAATATATCAGTGGCGGCTCGTGAACCGAAAACATGGGAGATATATAAATATATATAAGTATATATATATATATATATATATTATATATATATATAAATATATATATATGGTATATATCTACTATATATATATATATATACATATATATAATAATAATAATATAATATTATATATATATCTATCTATATCAAATATATATATATATATATAATATATAATATATATATATATATAATATTATATATATATTATATATATAATATATATTATTGTAATAATCTGACTGTTTCCTTTATAAATCCTGTTCGATTTTCTGTAAATAAGACTCAAATAATCGATCAATGCAAGTTTAACCAATTCATCAATTAAAACAACAAAAACGAGAAAAACATGGCAATAGAATTTTCTATATATATTTCACATAATTAAAACACTTAGTAATTTAAACCTTTAATAATTATACCCTAATATATCG
>JABUQX010129450.1:15000-22188 GCA_015478945.1 Trachelipus rathkii
GTCTTATCGAAAAGAAGTATAGCTAATACAGTTAGTGTTTCCCTCATATTGTTAATCTAGAGATAGGAGTCATCAAATGTTTTTTTGATGGAGGAAGAAATAAGACAAAGATGTTACGAACTCTCTCGGATTCTGAAGCAACTTTTTAAGCAGAAACGTTGTGCGCGTGGTTGTCGTCATGACTAGTGCTTTCTCTTACCGTCCGTCAGAACAAGTGAAGGTTATCTTCCCCCTTGTTTGGGAAGAGCTGCCTCTGTAAAAATGTATCATGTTTGAACTAAGAAGATGAATGAAGAAGTGCAGTTGTTTATATTATATATATATATATATATATATTATATATATATATATATATATATATATATATATATATATATATATAAAATTTTATATATATATATATTTAAAAAAATTAAAATTATTATATAAATAATTCAGGCCGCGTTTTACGGGGAAGCACAGGAGGCCGGGCCCCCTCTAAAAAAAATAAAAGCCAACTAATTAAATAAAATAATTCAAATTACTATTTATAACAATTAAAAATAAATGTTTAAAATGTTATAAAAGGAACGCTAATTTTACATTAAGATCATTTATTCTCTTGCGAAACAATTATTTTTCATAAGGATCATTGACTGGAGGAATTTCGATCTGTGCCTCCAAGAAAACTATTTTAGATGCTTTTCAAAACACTGGTTGTCATGGCAACTTAAAAGAAACCTTATTCTTATTTTTTTATTTTGAGGATTTTTTCCACAAGGCCTCCTCTCGAACACGTCATAAAATAACTCCTCCTCAAATTTGGGCAACTCTAACTCATAAGTAGAGTTGCCTTTGCAATAATATGTGAAACAAAATAAAGAAAAAACTATTTTTTTTTTTAAATTAATAAAAAATCTTTTTTAATATATATTATATATATATATATATAATAATCATATATATATATATAATATATAATATATATATATATATTATATATATAAATTATATTATATATATATTATATATATATATATATATATATAATATATATAATGTAATATATAATATAATATATATATTATATATATATAGTTTAATATTATATATATATATATAATTATATATATATAATATATTATATATATTTAGTCGGGAGGAGAGAGACGATGAGAAGAGAGAGAGAAGAGAGAGAGAAGAGAGAGAGAGAGAGAGAGATAGATGAGAGAGAGAGAGAGAGAAGAGAGAGAGAGAGAGAGAGAGAGAGAGAGAGAGAGAGAGAGACGAGCAGAGGAGAGAGAGAGAGATACTAAAATTTACTATATTTTGTTATCAAAATTTTAGTTTATAATTTTTGATGAAATTTTGGCCCTAATTTTGGGGGTTATACAATCTTGGTGAATTATCCTAGAATTTCCTCGAAAAATAGTTTAATATCATTGGCATCTGTTTGGCTTCATGTGATTTTATATATAGCTTGAGAAATGAGAGTAATTTCTTAGATTATAACCACAGGTGAATGTGGTGGTGTTGTTAATGTTAGTGCAAATATGAAAAAATGAATACTGAAAAAGAAAATGATATAGTGGTATATATATATATTCTATATATATATATATATATATAATATATATATATATATATATATATATACTATATATATATATATATATATATATATATATATATATAATATATATATATATATTATATATACATATATATATAATATATATATATATATATATATATATATATATATATATATTATATATATTATATATATATTATATATTATATATATTATCTTTGAATAGTGCCTTCCCTGAATTTTGACCACGAACCGCCACTGATATATATATATATAATATATATATATATATATATATAGTATATATATATATATATATATATATATATATATATTATATATAATATATATATTTATAATAATATAATATATATATATATATATATATATATATATATATAATATTATATATATATATAATTATATATCATATAAATATAAAATAAACACCCTTTCGAAATTCAATGAAACATAGAGTGTCTCCAGCGTACTTTCGATCTTACACACCCTCTGTAGGCACTAGGCCTTTCTTGCTTCGCATATCAGCATACTTCGTCTGCCCCACCTAGTTACCCTTTATTTTTTAACTATATAAAAGGACAACAAACATTCAGCTTCGGAGGTGTCCGGAGGAGTGGCATCCAAAGTAGCCTCCCTATCATTGCTTTGGAGTTGACGGATATAGTGGTGGGTTGAAGCTTAAACACTGATGCAGTACGGCTGTTAAAATTGTGCAACATGCGAGGTCTTATTCTAATTTCCATAATGTAGAAGACTCCCCCTTCCACTGAGCCTCATCTCTTTTTGTAAACCAAAACAGTGACAGGAAACCCTACTATGTTACCTCAGTTTTGATTAAAATGATAATTCTGTACACATGAGCTAAAAGCAGATGCATGTTCTCTAGTCCTTAATTTAAAATCTATCAATTTTTTATTAAGGAAAAATCTACAATTAAATTTATGTGTTGACTTTCTCCAAAAAAAACTGACTATCCTTCATTAATCCGACTATCCTAACTCCAAAATTGAGCACATTTTCTTGTCTTCTATATTCTCTGAAATCACCTATCCGGGGAATTTTAATAAACACCACCGGTTTTGACTCTTCTAGTCCTGAAAATATAAATGGTGAATTTGCGCTAAAATTATCAATGCATAAATCTTTGAACAGGTAGTGCGTTCCCTACTCGTATCCATCAGTAGTAACAATCACGGAAGTGGAGGGATGCCTATAACTGGGGTTCCAAGAACCCCACGTTATTTCCTGAGGCATTTTCGGGCACCTACCCGCAGGGGCTACCTCCTGGGGTACTTTTCATGTCTGCCGTTTTGTTTTTATACCTAACCATATGCTCATGTACGTGAGTGAGTGTATTTATACCTGACCATATGCTCATGTACTTTCATGAGCGTTTTTTACCCTACCCCCCTTAGTTCATCCCCTACCCCCTATGACGTCATCAAGGCAAGCTGGAACGAGGTTCCAGCTATGCCAGCGTCTTTCGTGAGGTGCTTTCCAGCACCTATCTGGTGTGAGCTACGTTCCTGGGTACTTTTCATGTCTGGCGTTTTACCCTAGGGGCACTGCCCCAGGGGGCCCCTTATTCCTGTACATTCGCCATATACGTGCGTGAGTGTGTTTATGCGTGACCATATGCTCATGTACTTTCATGAGCGTTTTTCACCCTACCCCCCTTTGCTAGTTATCCCATGTACGTGGCGTAGCCACGTACATTGGTTCATGTATGTGGCGTAGCCACGTACATGAAAGTAGCTGAGCTACTTTCGTGAAGGTAGATGAGTCTCAACTAGCCCATGTACATGGGTTCATGTGTTCATGTGCTTGGCTAGGCCACGTACATGAAAGTAGCTAAGCTACTTTCATGAACATCTTAGAGTTCATGAGTGCACTATCGTACGCCGTTACTCGTTAAGTACACTTTTCAAGTGTACTTAAGTACACTTTCCAAGTGTACTGCACGATTGATGCACCGCCCGCGTCGACAGCTCAAAAGACTTCGGGTTCAGCCGACGCGAACGCGTCCGCAAGAGCGGAGCCGACGAGAAAGCGCCCGCAGGCGCAATGTTACCGCACGCGAAACCAAAAATATTTCGTGGGTTATCTTTTGTGTGGGAACACTTCAAAAAAAATTTTTTTACTGACCCTAAAGCAGTAAATCAGTACCGCAAGCTACGCAGAAGACCCCTTCCCCCCTCTGTAGCGATACGTCTTTACGTCTTTACATCGTTAGGGTGTGTAAAACGTGTTTACTGACCCTAAAGACGTTGTAATAAGACATTGGTCAGCTACCTAGAAGACCACCCTACCACCACGTCTTTACGTCTTTACTGTCACAACATCAATTTTGTTTATTAAACATGCTATATACCACTACTATATATATATATATATATATATATATATAACTATGTATATATATATATATATATATATATATATATATATATATATATATATATATATATATATATATATATATATATATGGACATTTATAAGTGGTTGACTCCGTTAAAATTAGGTTAGGTTAATTTAGGTTAAGTTTGGTTAGGTTAGGTTAGGTTAGGTTAGTTTAGGTTAGGTTAGGTTTAGATTAGGTTAGGTTACCCAAAAATTTAATGTATTTACCCTAAATTTATTAAAATAACGATACATAACCTAACCTAATATTAACTGAGTCAACCACTTATAAATAGCCTTTCCTGCCACTATATATATATATATACTCATACCTATCTATATATATATATATCTCTCTCTTTCATATATATATATATATATTTTTGTTTATATAAACATGTATATATATATATATATACCCTAACAACATCACCAACAACAACAACAATGCCGATACCATCAACACTACCACCAACAACGCCATCACAACAACAACAACAACAACAACAACAACAACAACAACAGCAACAACAATGCCGATACCATCAACACTACCAACAACATAATCAACAACAACATAGCAACAGCAACAACAACAAGCAACAACCCACTACATGTGTTTTATACTCTCTTATATATATAGTATATATATATATATATATATGTATATATATATATAATAATATATATATATATATCTCTACTCTCTATATAATATATATATATATATATATATATATATATATATATATATATATATATATATATATATATAGAAGAAGATGAAAAAGAAGAAGTCTCACACTGTATATCAATTTTTAATATTATTAGTGTGTTTATATATGTTTTCAGTACTAGTAAATGTGTCAGAGGACCCCTTAAGGGGTTCCCAGAATAACAAAGAATGATTTCAGATGAATCAGAAAATGGTAAGGACCCAAATAGGGTTATAGAGTTAGTAATCAGTCGCTTTACATTTCGACACTTTATCCAATCCGTGTACAAAGATGAATGTATGTAGAGTTTGTATGCCTAGATTCTTATATTTATTTCTAGAAAGCCTGCTTTCATTAAGTTTTGAAAACATTTTGTTTTCAAGGAAAAAGTTAATCAATTACTAATACAAGCTTGTTTTTGTTGACTAAAGCAGTACAAGCAAACCTGATGGGTACCCACCCCACCTCTGTCCATCCTGTGCTTTACTGCTTTACTATACTGTTTTACTGTTTTAAGTCCTAGCAAAACACTCATTTTCATGAAAATAACACTCGTATAACAGTTATAACCTTGGTAGTAGTAGTAGTAGTAGTAGTAGTAGTAGTAGTAGTAGTAGTAGTAGTAGTAGTAATGTAGTAGTAGTAGTAGTAGTAGTAGTAGTAGTAGAAACATCGATGATATTTGTTATTAATAAATATATCTCCTTGTTTTATTCAAACGTATACATTTATATTATACGTTTCTAAACTTTGAACATGTATTTTAATAAATAAACTTAAAAAAATATGGTACTTTATTCCTATATATATATATATATATATATATATATATATATATATATATATATATATATATATATATATATATATATATATATATATATTTAAGCATACAGCATACCATGGAGGCGATGGACTCTAGAACAGACTCAGATTGGAGAATGGGTAATAATAATAATAATAAACATACTTACAATCTACCAGCTGGATCCCGCCTCGGTCAATAAGTATCATCCGAGAGCTCGTATAACAGTTAGTAGTAGTAGTAGTAGTAGTAGTAGTAGTAGTAGTAGTAGTAGTAGTAGTAGTAGTAGTAGTATTTATGCATCTATACGTTGTACATAAACTATTATATATCACAATTTAATAATTTGTTTAAAGTTTTTCACTACACAACTTCGAGCCACTGAAACTAGATTAAAACTAATCTTATTTCGTATCAGTGAATGACATCAGGGGCTGTGATTGGTTCATTTCAGCCAATCACAATGAAGGATTGTATGATAAGAGTTATATGTACAAAGGTCCCAAAACCTAGATAGCTAAAGAACTATAGAACTATAGAACACCGACTAGCAAAGACTTTACAGTCCACACAAGGCTAGTCTGTTTAGTATTTTTGTTTATTTAATTTGTTGGATGTGTCTACAGTTATTAAAAAAACCTGTTATGTATTTTTGAAATAAGCATATTATTTTACCTATTTCTATGTAACATATGAGTCTGCTCACTTAGAGCAGATCTGCTTCTAAGCAACCAAACATCATAGTATGTTAAGTATTTTTGTTTATTTATTGTGTTGTGATCGATTTGATCACCGTCTTAGAACAGATATGTTCTATGCGGTGAACATCAAAAATATTTACTACAGTTATTCAGTGTGATCGATTAGATCACCGTATTAGAACAGATATGTTCTATGCGGAAAACATCAAAGCCATCAACTACAGCCATTCAGTGTGATCAAATAGATCACAGTCTTAGAACAGATATGTTCTATGCGATAAACATCAAAGCCACTTACTACAGTTATTGATTACAATTATTTGTAACAGATGTTCTATGCGGTAAACATCAAAGCTATTTATTACAGGTTAAGTGCGATCGATGAAGAAGAAAAAGAAGAAGAAGAAGAAGAAGAAGAAGAAGAAGAAGAAGAAGAAGAAGAAGAAGAAGAAGAAGAAGAAGAAGAAGAAGAAGAAGAAGAAGAAGAAGAATACATCATGACCTCACTCGTATAACAGTTATAACGCTGGTAGCAACAACAGTAGTAGTAGTAGTAGTAGTAGTAGTAGTAGTAGTAGTAGTAGTAGTAGTAGTAGTAGTAGTAGTAGTAGTAGTAGTAGTAGAATCACAGTGAACGATTGCATGATAAGAGGTATATGTACAAAGATCCCGAAACCTAGATAGCTAAAGAAGAAGAATAAGAAGAAGAATAAATCATGACCTCCCTCGTATAACAGTTAACACGCTGGTAGTAGTAGTAGTAGTAGTAGTAGTAGTAGTAGTAGTAGTAGTAGTAGTAGTAGTAGTAGTAGTAGAAACACCGAGTGATTTTATTATTATTATTAAATATATCACTCCTTTTCTATTCAGTCGTATACATTTATATTTTCACATTACTCGTGCACTAAGCTTTAAACACCGACTTAAATTATAACATTTAACATCATTACATCACTCGTATAACAGTTAT
>JABUQX010129451.1:0-24110 GCA_015478945.1 Trachelipus rathkii
TTTTACCAGGATTCCAAAATGTATTCCATTTCGCTATAGCTATTGAAGTTTTTGAGATATAATTTTTTATTTTTTATATTTTATTTTTTTTTTTTTTTTTTTAACATTTCAGGGCAAACTGTTGGACCAGGATTCCAGAAGTGTATTCCGTTTTAACTGTAGCATTAATGTTTTTTAAGATACAATATGACGGCTATAACAGACGCTGACTGACCCATATATCTATATATATATATATATATATAATATATTATAATATATATATATATATTATAAAAATATATATATATATATATATAATATATATATATATAAATATATATATATTATATATATTTATAATATAGGACCTGATTATGTTTTAAGACTCCGTCAGTTTTGATTTTATTTTTTTTTTTTTTTTTTTTTTTATTGTCTAGGTATATGATCCAAACAGCAATTCAGGGGTGAAAAAACATGATTCAGAAAGTATATAGGACCAGTTAGGTTTTACGACTCCGTCAGTTTTTAATTTTTTTTTTTTTTAACTAAAGGAATACCAAGGGTAAACCGCCAAAAAAATGGCAGGAGTCGGGGTCTCTCGGCCCTTCCGGGGGAACGACAAGGTAGGAAAATCTTTCCCCCCTCCGGGGAGGGTCCGGAACCCCCGCTCTTTGGTAATTTTGGGTGTCGCGGGGTTCCTGCCCCTCCCCTAACGGGTATGGAAAACGTCCCCCCCTCTGTCCCCCGTCCTCGAGCCCCCTAAAATTTTTTTTTTTTTATTTTTTTAATTTTTTTTATTATTTTCTTTTTCATTTTTGTAATAAGCTTTACACGCTGATTCCAAATATGTAATTGGTTTTTCTGTAAGTGTCGTACTTTTCGAGATATTTCATTTATGAATAAAATTTTTTTTTTTTTTTTTTTTTTTTTTTATTTTTTTTAATAAGCTTTATACGCTGATTTCAAATATGTAATTGGTTTTTTTTTTAAGTTTCGTATTTTTCGAGATATTTCATTTTTTAAAATTTTATTGATATAAATGTGATTTTTAAATAATTATTTAAAATATTTAGAACTTTTGAATCATGTCCATCACCACTGAAATTCATTGTTAGTATCATATACTAGCAATATGTTAAAAAAAACAAAAAAAAAAATCAAAACTGACGGAGTCTTAAAACATAACAGGGCCTATATATATATATATATATATATATATATATATATATATATATAAATTTACATATACTATATATATATTTCGTATATATATATAATATATATATATATATATATATATATTATCAATATATATATGGTAAATAGTTACTTAACGCTAAACGGAACGGGGAGGTCAGATCCCATACATTTTCCACAGGTAGCCTCTATGATACATAAATCGATGTTCTAGGGGTGAAATGAATTTTTTGCTAGACGTGACCTGGTCTAACCTAACTAATCTAACCTAACTCTAAGCTAATCTAACCTGCCTACTTAACTTAACTTAACCTAACCTAACCTAGCATAAACTAAAATAATCTACCGACCTACCTAACCTAAACCTAATTCACTCCTAGAACAGGAAAAAACTCACCTAGAGTCCTAGAACATCTTATTTATGTATCATGAGGCCTACCTGTGAATTTTTTTTCGATCCGACCTCCCGTTCCGTGTGGCCGTTAAGTAACTTTTTCCTATATATAGGCCTTATATATATATATATATATATATATATATTATATATATATATATATATATATATATATAATATATATATATATATATATATATATATATATATATATATATATAGAGAGAGAGAGGAGAGAGAGAGAGAGAGAGAGAGAGAATATTCACACCTCATGGGCATAGCCCTATTCAACGAGTGGAACTTCTCTAGGTAATTAATGTCTAGTATCCAAACGAGGGATCGAACCCTAACCCTATGCTTCATGACTCAGTCTCGCTACAGTTTTAAATGTTATTTTGACATTTTTTTTTCATTCCTTAGTTAAATTTTTATTTTCTAATTCTTACAGATCTTAAAGTCTGATTTAATAAGAAATTTATCGTTTTTTTAGCAGAAAATAATGTTATATGGGTGTGTTTGTATGTGTGTGTGAAACATTCACTATGACCTGCGGTTTCCTGTATTTTTGACATTGGAAAATTCCTGCAGGACAGGTACTAGAATTTTCCTGCGCTATCCTGAAGGACATTTTTTAGGATTTATCCTTCAGAAAAATTCCTACTGGAATTTATATAAATCCAATATGGATTTGTCCCAATGGATAAAGATCATCCGGAAACCTGTAGGAAATTTGGCCATTCCATATGGTCCATAAATTTCCAGTACGCTTCCCCACAGGACCTTTTTTGCTGGGTTTAAAGATTGGGTTGTCAACTCGGTTCCAACCAAGTTAAACGCCAGCTGAAAAGTTAGACCTTTCTAAAGTAGTTAGACTACAGTTGCTAGCAGAGGGCAGATTAAGGAGATCAACTCCTTGTTCTTCCTGTTGAGTAGATTTTCGGTGCCTATGATATTCTGAAATGAAGTTTCAACGCTCCAGTCTTAAATAATAATGTACTACAACTAAACTAAGTTTATACAATATAAATGAAAATGATAAATTAACTTATATGAAAATTAACTGTACTTACACAAAAATAAAGGGTAACTAAATATTCTTTAATCTCCCATTATAACTAGATAGGACTAAATATATACAAAAATATTGTTAACCTTATAAAAAATATATTATACGTAATTACCTTTTCTAAGAATATTTAAAATTAATAAAATAAAAAAATATATCAAATTATATCAAATGTAATAAATCCTGTGGCTTATTTAATTATAATAAACTTAAAGCATTCTTAAAAGTAATTTTATCCTTAACAAAATAAATCAAGATGGCTACAGTCATGTACTCTAAAAATGCTAACCGGAATAAATAACAATAATGAAAATATTAAAGCTATTTATGGAAGAAACTAATTATATTCGTAAATGTTATTTAATAACACATTTAACTATAAATAAATTATTTTAATAACTAGGAATATATAAAAAAAACAAATCTATTAACTAACTCTTTAAAATTACGACGAATCAAACAGAATAGAAGCTTTAGTCACAACATTTAATAGGTCTTTCAAAATATATCAGTGAGGAGCTCAAAAAGTTAAAACAGCAAATCTAAACGATATTAAATAATTTAACAAATAAATAATGATTTTACTTTATAAAGTATTAAATAATAAATATAAAAATGATACTGATTTAATAAAATAAACCTAATAAAGCTTATAAAAAGACAATAAAATGATAATTAAATTACTTTAGTTGTCCATAAATATTTAGTTTGCTTCAGAGACAACCGAAATAAAAGATATAACTTATATAAATGGAAATGGCAATTTTCAAGCCTTCCACAAATCATAACTTTTGTTTTACGACGATTTATGAAATGAAATATATATCAAAAAATAGAGAAAAATAAACTACATTATATAAAAATAATGTCTTTCTGAGATAAAATCTACTAATACCATTTCCAACCGTCTTTTGTCGGTAAATGAGTCATTTAACTAAAGCACGTGAGCAGATTCCATTTTAAAAGGTAAACTAATCTATTTTTTTTTATTTAAGATTTTATAATGATAATTAAAATTTTACATTACTCCCTCTATTATTTAATAAAATTAAAGAAAATGAAAAAGATTAGTCAATTAAATTTTAGACTCGTATCTTCTTGATATATATTTAATTCAAAATGAATTTAAACTTTGAGTGTTTACTGAATTAATTAAACTTTCATCTAATTTGTTTCGTCTTAATAATAAATATTACAAAAGGTTTAGTATTGGATAAACATCTTCTTCAAATCTTAAAATTATTTATACAAATATATACAATATCTTTAATCAGGAACGGAATACTAAGATAAGTGGGACGGTTTTACTTTAAAAAGTTTTAAAAAATGTACTGCTTTATTCCGATAACTCTCGCAACATAGATTTTATATCTTTCCACATTCCAATCAAGTTTTTAGTATGATCACTTTTACTTTAATTACTTTATTGTGTTCTTTTACAACTTATTCTCTAAAAAAACAAATCATCCCATTCTAATTTTATTTACTTTATTATGTTCTTCACTATTCTCTGTATTCTCTACATTACAGATGTTCTCTATTGTCTATTCTCTTAATAGGCTTTTTAACTAATACTTTAATATTCGACAATTATTAACGATCTTTAATCCATGGATTCTTTTAAAAAAATTAATCTCTTATAACCTTTAACTAGGTTCAGTTTAACTCATCAAATCATTATTCAACAGCATTAAATCGCTACAAAATCATCATTCATTTGTCCCGAAGTAGGATGCATGAGTTAAGCGCTTACTCATCATCCTAGTTCTATTTCAGCGGCCTTACAATAGCATTTCCTAAGAAAACTCTCTATTTTGAACTTAATCGGCAAGGAAAGTTGACATATCACAATGTCACCGCAGGACATACCAAAAATAGAGGCAGCCTTAAGCTCCGTCTAATATTTTCCGCGTTGCAACGACTTCTAATCACAAAATAATCTCATTTCACATAATATTTCTCATTATGCTTCCAATTCAGAGTTAAATTTCCTCATACTTTAAAACAACATTTTATTCATTATTCCTTTAATCCTTTAATTTAATGTTAAACTTAAGACAACCTGAATAAGAGAACTTCAATACCAAAATTTCAATGACATGAATAAAATTCATTATTACTTCATTAATTTCATATTCATCATATCAACAGATTTCAAAACATCTCCAAAATTCAATAATCATCATTTCAAATAATTTAACTTGTATACTTGACCAATATTTGAACACTTTCTCAATTCTTTCTCATATCTTCCTTCTTTTTTATTTCCACTTCCTTTTTTATCTTATAGAAAAAACCGATATTAAATCTTTCACTTTGATTCACTAAATCAATACAAATTTATCAACAAATGCGAACATATTCATATCAGCAGTTTTATAATCTTTTAATAAACTATTCCTCTTAATCTATAAACCATTAATAGTCTGCATAATTTATTTTTACTTTAATTAAAATAAGGTTCAGGATTCTTACTACTTTGCATAATAATTTAATTTAACTTACGGTATTCGTTAACAAAGGAAGAAAAAAAAATATTCTCTACTACATTCTAAATTTATTTCTTTTAAGAAGATGAACGGTAATAAGGAATTAAAAAAATTACAGTTTTACTCTAAAATAATTTCTGAATCTTCAAATGGGACGCTTCTTTACGTGTTCCTGATCAAGAGTTTTAGGATTGATTAAATATTTACAGATTTATTTATTTTTAATATTGTTCTTATAACTACTACCACTACTACTGTCATTATCATTACTATAAATATCATTACTACTATTGTTATCATCTAAATTAATATCATCGTTATCATTATTATTAACATTTTCCATATCATCATCAGTACTACCATTACTTTTACTATAATTACCGTCATTATTATCAATATCAACATTACTGTTATCCATATTATTATTATTGTTATTATTGATTTTACTAACATTACTATTATGTATAACAAATGTGTTGTCATCATCTTTAAAATCAAGAAAATTGCCATGATCATTATCATTACTATCACTTCCATCACTATCAGAGCAACTATTGTAGAATTTACCATTATCATCTTTACCATTACTATCGTCTATGTCATCATTACCAATATCATTACCATCAACATTACAATTATCTTTATTATTACCACTAGCATTCATATTACCATTATTACTAATATTAACATTATCCTTATCATCAACATTAAAATTATCATTACCATTATTGTCCAAATTATTGCTGTAACTACTGTTATTTATTTGAGCTAATTTTTTTTCTTTCGTTTTCTTTTCCTACCTTTAAAAACTACTTCATCAAGAAAAACGAATTCTGTGTGAACACAAATATTATTCATTTTATCAAAAGAACTATAAGCTACATTTTTATCATTTCCACTAGTCTTTAATACGGTTTCATTTTGATTAGGATTGTTAATAAGGACTTTTACATTTGTACTATCATTAGACTTTTCAATCGATTTTAGTATTCTAATTATTATTATTATAAACACTAATTTCTTGTAAAACTTCATCATAAAAATTAAGCTTTAAGATTCATTTTTCTTTAATAATATTATATCTAAAGTATGGATTTAACACAATTTTAGAAAAAATTACTATTGACATTTATTACTAACAACATTTATTACTATTGACTTTTATTACTGTTAACAATTATTATTAATATATATTAATACTGATATTAGTACAACTGATATTTAATACTACAATATTTAGTATTATGCCTGCCACCAGACTAAAGCTAACTATTTACTCTAGATTAACTACAAATGTAAATATGTACCACCGCTGTAACCAATGTAAGTTTTAACTCAGCTCGTAGCTACAATAGTAAGTTTTGAACTTAAAAGATACAAATAAAGGGTGGAAGGATAAAAGGAGACATTTATAAATAAATTATATTTAATAAATAATGATAGCGTAACACAACTTCGGAGTAAGCGTTCATAGGTTCAATATTTACAAAAATGAAAAAAAAAAAAAACAACATAAAAGGGGCAAGTTTGACTACAAACTTGGGGGCAGTACCAACTACCGGGATAAAGGGAGCAGTACCGGTACCAACCAGTAACTACTATCCTGTCTAGTACCAACCGGACAGGTGGGAGTAGCTGTTAGGCTAAGCGACGGTACCAACCGTCTCAAAGGGAACCAACCTTCGGTACCAACCAAAGATTGAGTTGTCACCTCGGTACCAACCAAGTATGACGGGGAGGCTAACTCGGTACCAACCAAGTATAGCGGGAGGGAAAAGCTAATTAAAGCTAGGCGACGGTACCAACCTTTGGTACCAACCAAAGATTGGGTTGTCAACTCGGTACCAACCAAGATTGACGGGGTGGCTAACTCGGTACCAACCAAGTATAGCGGGAGGGAATAGCTAATTAAAGCTAAGCGACGGTACCAACCGTCTCAGAGGGAACCAAACTTCGGTACCAACCAAAGATTGGGTTGTCAACTCGGTTCCAACCAAGTTAGACGCCAGCTGAAAAGTTAGACCTTTCTAAAGTAGTCAGAGTAAGGAGATCAACTCCTTGTTCTTCCTGTTGAGTAGATTTTCGGTGCCTATGATATTCTGAAATGAAGTTTCAACGCTCCAGTCTTAAATAATAATGTACTACAACTAAACTAAGTTTATACAATATAAATGAAAATGATAAATTAACTTATATGAAAATTAACTGTACTTACACAAAAATAAAGGGTAACTAAATATTCTTTAATCTCCCATTATAACTAGATAGGACTAAATATATACAAAAATATTGTTAACCTTATAAAAAATATATTATACGTAATTACTTTATCTAAGAATATTTAAAATTAATAAAATAAATAAATACATCAAATTATATCAAATGTAATAAATCCTGTGGCTTATTTAATTATAATAAACTTAAAGCATTCTTAAAAGTAATTTTATCCTTAACAAAATAAATCAAGATGGCTACAGTCATGTACTCTAAAAATGCTAACCGGAATAAATAACAATAATGAAAATATTAAAGCTATTTATGGAAGAAACTAATGATATTCGTAAATGTTATTTAATAACACTTTAAATATATTCAGTTATTTTTTAATTTAACAGGAAATATAAATAAAAAAAAAAACAAAGTGTAATTACTATTTTAAAAAATTACGACAGAAATCAAACAGAAAGAAGCTTTGATCACAACTTTAATAGGTCTTTCAAAATATATCAATGATGAGCTCAAAAAGTTAATCACAAGCAAATCTAAACGATATAAAAAAAGTTAACAAATAAATAATGATTTAATTTGATAAGTTTAATATCAATGTCAAAATGAATATCAATTTACTCAAACACTTATAAACTTATAAAAAAGACTAAAATGATTAAATTACTTTAGTTGTCCATAAATATTTAGTTTGCATCAGAGAATCCGAAAGAAATCGTCTATGTTATATAAATGGAAATGGCAATTTTCAAGTTTTAAGCATTCAACAAATCATAACTTTTGTTTTACGACGCATTTTTGAATAACATATATATCAAAAAATTAGAGAAAATAACTACATTATAATAAAATAATGTCTTCTCTTTCTGGAATAAATCTACTAATACTTTTCCAAATACCGTCTTTTGTCGGTAATGGTCTTAAACTAAAAGCACAGTGAGCAGATTCCATTTTAAAAAGGTAAACTATAATCTATTTTCATTATTTAAGATTTTATAATGATAATTAATTTATAATATTATATAATAATATTTATATTATATATATATATATATACTTATATATATATATATATTTATATATATTATATTATATATATATATATATGTATAATAATATTATAATATATATATATATATTGTATATATGAGGTAATATATATATAATAGATATATATAATAGTATTATATTATATATATATATATATTTTATAATATATATATTTATATTATATATAATATATATATATATATATATTAATATATAATTATATATATATAATATTATATTATATTATATAATTATATATATATTATATATATATAATATATATATATATATATATATATATATTATAATATTATTATATAGTATATATATATATATAATACATATATCATATATATTATTAAAATATATATATATATATTATAATATTATAATATATAATATATATTATATATAGTTAATTATAATAAATTAATATATATATATATATATTATATATGATATATATATATAATATTATATATTATATATATATTTATATATATATATATAATATAGTATATATATATATATATATATATTTATTATATATTATATATATATATATAATATAATATATATATATTATATATATATTTATATAATATATTATATATTTTTCCCCATTTTTGCATTTGTGCTAACGCTCGATAGAAATGCTAATCTGCCCCCAGTTTTAGCACGATTTCGGGCATATCGAACGATTGTTTACAATATTTTTGGTCAACTGTTTCTTCATGAGCCGTGTTATGAATACAAAAATAAAACAATAATCTGTTTTTTATTACAAATTATTGATCAACTATTGTGATGAGTTTATCGATTTGAAAGTATTAATTTTAAGCTATAATTTCATGAATGAAACATCATCAATAACGACCTATACGGGGCGCCATCATGTTTTGTTTACATTTGTTCGTAAGCATTTTCCTTAAAATCGGTAAGCACGGGAATTAGCACCTTACAAAATTTAAGAATTCCTTACGATTGGTGAAGGCAATTTTCCTAAATTTGTGCTAATTTGACAAAATGGACACGCACTTTACCATTTTTCCCTAAAGTTTCGTTAGCAAATCAGTGCACAAATCGAAAAATCGCCTAATTATATAAGCCTATAAGGCCATATTAATAGTGCAGAGTAAGACAGTGCTGTATTGGCATTTTTTTATTGTAACAGAATTAATAGGCTTGTATATACTTACACAGATCTCACTAGTGTTGCTGTGTCTGTACTCGGTAAAAATCTTCCTATTTTCAAAAATTGTCACAGTCAAAGGGATTCGTTATTTGAGGTGGTTCTCAAAAAAGGAATTAAAAATTGAATAGAAATTAGAGGGCTAAAATCGTATTAAAATTGGATTTTTTTGTTTAAAAAAGAGCGAAAATGATTTGAGAAAAAGTGATTAGCTTGATAAAGAGAAAGAGAGTGATTTAAGTGAATATGACAATTCTATTATTCATATTGTTGCATCTAACAGTAACAGTGATAAATGTATTAACCTATTAGAAAAGCCTACAGTCGAGCCAGAAAAAGTAGGATTTTCTGCTGATGAAAGTGAAATTGTATGTGCTTGTACCGATAGAGGCAAATATACAGAAAAATTAGACAATAGCACAAAGCAGAAAATGCTTTTAGAGAAATCATGCAAACCATACGGACCATTTCCAAAAGACAGTGAAAGCAACAGATCTTTCAGCAGCGAATATTATTATATGTATACTAGAGCAGGGCAAAAAATAGAACAATTTTGGTTATGTATTCTCCTACCCTCAATGGGGTTTATTGCGAACCATGCTGGTTGTTTGGTGATGAAACAAATGATTCCAGTGATATATGCAAATCTCATAATGCTTGGCATGATGGACGAATGAATAATTGGCAAGGCCTCAGTAAAAAAAAAAATTAAGGTTCATGAAGCAAGTTCATCTCATTTACGAACGTGCTTAATTTACAATGCATAGAAAAATAATCAAACCGTACCTATTTTGATGAATAATTAAAGATCGTGATAAATGGAAAGCAATATTTATTCGTATTTTTGATGTAACCAGGACATTAACACTGTCAGCTTCCTTTCCGAGGTCACAGTGAGAGTGTAAAGAGAGAGGGGAGCAAAGTGGCAACTTTGTGAATATTATTGATATGCTATCCCGATATGATCCGCTACTTAAAGCACATTTATCAAACGAAAACAAAATTAAATACCTTAGTCCAAAGATGCAAAATGAAATAATATCTCTATTAAGTGCTAGTGTGCTCGAGAAAATTATTTGGGATATGAGAAAACAGCCTTTTTTCTCTTATTGTAGATACTACCACTGATATTTCAAAGCAAGATCAATAAAGTGTAGTGATTAGGTATGTCAAAATAGACTTAACCCAACCAAACATAGGAAATTTTATAATTGAAGAAAAATTTGTGGGTTTTTATAACAGAGCACAGTGCCGAAAACTTTGAAAAACAAATAATTAAGGTATTAGATAACAAAAACATTAAATTAGAAAAATGCAGAGGTCAAGGCTATGATGGAGCAGCAATATGCGATGAAATAATTCATAGACTTAGGCTCGTATAAAGAAATTGTTTCAAAGCAGAATACATTCATTGTGCAGCTCATAATTTAAATTTAGTTCTTAATGATTCTGTAAAAGATATAATGGCTCTTCAAATTTTTTTATGACAAACTGGAAAATGTATATGTGTATTTCAGTTCTAGTGCAGCTCGGTGGCAAGGAATTAACAGCTGTTCAATAACGAAATAACGAATGCATCACAAAAACACTAAATAAATTGTGTCCAACTAGGTGGTCATCCAAGTTTTCTTTACTATCAATAAAAAACAATTTCAAAGTATTTTGCAGTTCTTATCTCAACAAGTGATATTTATGAGTTAGAAGTCAAGTGAAAGAAACGAAGCCTTTGTCTCAGGAAGCAGTTAGAAAAATTTGAGTTTTATTCTCTGTCTTGTGTTTCAGAAGTAAAGTATTGGAAGCATCAATGTTGTTCTCAAAAATATTGCAAGTCCAAATACAGATCCTCTAGAAAGACTGACCTATTGGGAACAAGCCAACTCAAGCTTATGTGAGCTAAGACACAAATTTGAAGATGTCAGTGAGAGAAGCTACGGAGTTAGCACATCATTGGAACATTGAAGCAAAAATTACTTCCAGACGTCAAATACAGATTAAAAATTTTTTTTGGGTTTTATCTGGTGAAATGATTGAAGACATTGAAAGCCTTTAGAATAAGAGGTTTCAATAAATCTCTTGATAATATTTAATGAACAGATAACTTACTCGTTTCATTAGCATGAACAATGAATTTTAATGAGTTATTTTCATTTTCTTGCTCCTGCCAAGCAAATAGCAGAGCTATGGAAATGAAAAGTTGCCAAGAAAAGGCTACAAATTGGGTAGAAAATCATTTTGATTTATCTTTCGTTTAATTGAACAATAATCACTTCAAGCCATTAATGATATAGAATAGAAAATAATAATATGGTAAATATTAAAAGAATTTAAGCAAACTTTTTCTTCGTAGAAAATAGACTCTGCTTAGCAAGTAGCTTACCAGACTTGTGTCCGCATGTTCAGTTTATTTGACGTTACCGTAAATTGCAACAGCTGAAAGGTCGTTTTCAAAGCTCAAGTTAATAAAACTTTTTTAAGGAACAATATGACACAAACAAGGCTAAGTTCATTGGCTTTATTAAGCATTGAAAATGGAACATGTCGTACTCTTGATCCTGAAGAGAAGTTGTTATAATTCAATGCAATCGTGCCAAGACGCTTTTGTATACTTTAAAAGCATTCATCTCCTTCGAATATCTTTGACGAGAACAGATATTCACGAATTTTTGTAAAATTACATTTTATCTTTAATTAGTATATATAATATGTTGTATATATACAAATAAAATTTATTATTTATTTTAAAAAATATTTAATTTCATAATTAATATATATATTTAAATAATATATATATATATATATATATATATATCAACTAGATTGATAATCATTTATTGGAGGAGGGGGGAATTTAGATATTTAAGTAAAAATAGTAATAATACATTTGGAAGCAGAATGTAAAAAGATGTTTTTGAGCTTTAGTCGCATTAGCATACATAATAGTGAAAAGTCGTTAATGCATGCTTTTCCCTTTTAAAGAACATTTATACTCATTTTTACATGCAAAATGGACAATAATGTCATTATTTTTTTATGCAACATGCATTTTATTATCCCAATTTTCTTGAGTAAAAATCTGATAAATAGCATATAACGCATATATACTATATAATATACAATAAAAAAATCCCAGTATAAATAATACAGCCATATTCTAGATCTAGTATATATATATAATTAACTATATAATAATATATATATTAATATATATTATATATATATATATATATGTATATAATATATATATAATATGTCTGAACCGTCGTCGGAGTCGATGCATAGAAAAGCTTGGAAGGAAGATAAGAAGACAAGAAGGATTGGAAACAGATTTGAAGGGAACTGAGAAACTTCAGAAAGCTAAAGAAGAAGAGCCTCAAATAGATTTTTCTCTAAGGAAGCATATTTTTATTTTATTGACGCAGATTGAAGCGATTATTGTCTAGAAGTGGGAGAAATTTATAAACTTAAGAATCATATTTAAAATATTTATTGAATGGAACATTTCGAAATTAAAATCAAAATTGTTATAATTTAAGTCAAAATTAATATTTTTCAATCAGGTCTCAATCTAATTTTTAATAAGATATGATGATTTCACTAAAATAGTGTGTGAATCAAGAAATTTTTAGAAATGATTCTTTTAATTATCAATGAATAATGTTTAGTTATGATTTGGGATTGCA
This sequence comes from Trachelipus rathkii, assembly GCA_015478945.1. Lineage (NCBI taxonomy): Eukaryota > Metazoa > Arthropoda > Malacostraca > Isopoda > Trachelipodidae > Trachelipus > Trachelipus rathkii. Next base: position 13,277 of record JABUQX010129451.1, read on the forward strand.
AATTATTGGAGCTACTTCTAGTGATTTTATGCTCGATAATGTATTGAGATATTACGGGCAGTCAGGGATTTATGAAAATTTTCTTCATGGTCATGAGGGGACAGACAGGGCTAGCTAACGGTCTTTCTTTTGCCTTTATTACTACTGGACCAGCGTTGGAATCTTATGGTCTAGAAGCACGATCTTCTAAAGAGCTCTGGGAGAACGAGTTTTGAGGCCTAATGGAAGAAGATGCTAGTTCTACTGACTGAGAGGGGCAAACCCTTTACCTGAGAGTGTTTTAACTCGAGGACTGGCGTCCGAAACCATTGCGCCGAGAAATAGTCTTCTAGGGTGCTCTGGGGTTAAGAGTTTCGGCCAGAAAGAAGAAGATGCTGGAAACCAAGCTGACGGGCGAAAGTCCTTCTGGGAGTTTGTTTAGAAGGTTAGAGTTAGAGTTAGATAGGTATTGTATATAATATATTATATATATATATATTATATATATTATATATATATATATATATACTTATATATATATATATATATATATATATTATATATATATTTATATATATAATATATTAATATACTATATATATATATAAAATATATATATATATTTATATATAGGTTCTTTGTGATTTCGCAAACCCCAATTTAGTAAGGTTGGTATTACTATAATAATATTGTTTTGAAAACAGAAAAGAAAAATATTTTAAATCTCGCAAGCACTTTATGGTTTGCGAGAAAGGAAAATTTAGTACACGAAGAAAAGACCATATATTAAGGTTTTTGAGCTTAGCGCATATTAATTTATATAATTCATTCATTTATTAATATATTTTTTAGATTTCTTTTACACCGAATTATTAATTGTTATAATAAATATCAGAATTATAAACATTATATTTTAATAATTAATAATAATAATAATAATATAATAATAATATAATAATAATAATAATAAATATAATAATAATAATATAATAATAATAATTTAATATAATTATAATTATAATTATAGATGTATAATTATAATTATAAGGCCAGCCTCTAGAAGAGCCACAATCCATATCTCAGAAACTACAAAGCTACACGGAAAAGGAATACATTGTTTGAATTAGCAACATTTTAGTGCGAAAAAATAAAAAATAAACACCGAAAAAATTAGATACAAAATGAAATTAAGACTTTTAGATTTATTTAAAAAAATAAATTTGTGATTTTTTTGATTTTTTTTTGATATTGTTGATTTTTTGGATTCGTAACGTCCCGCGAAATATAATTTGCAGGTTACAAATTATATATCGCGTGACGTTTCGAATCTGAAAAAATCAAATATCCAAAAAAATTAAAAAATCACAATTGATTTTTTTTAAAAAAAAAATCAAAAAAAATCACAAAAATACAAAAATGAAAAAAATCATATCTCAAAACTACAATAGTACAGGGAAGAAAGAAAAACACTTTTTGATCATGTAAAATTTTCAGTTAGGAAAATGTATAAAAAAGAAAAATTACAAACATAAAAATTGGCTATTTTTTTTTTTGGGGGTAGCTCGAGCGGCGGGGAACATAGTTATATATATATATATTATATATATATATTATAATCTATATATATACTATATATTATATATATATATTATATAATATATATATATATATATATAATATATTATATATAATATATAATTATAGTATATAATATATATATTATATATATATATATTATTTTGGTGGGGTGCAAAGGCCAACTCCACGTCATGTCGTTGCACCCTGGATTCGATACGAGCTCTGGTAGAGGCAGACTGAGCTAAGCAAGCCCGCTCCATGAACGAATTGCTTGTTTAAACTCAAGGACAGCTAAAGGAATACGATCGGGGACCTTGTAGGATTCGAGCCGAGGAACGTTTTGGAATAAGAAATTGACTAATACAAATGTTAAGTTGAGATTTGGAACTTTGAATATTGCTACTTACAGCGGAAAGGAGGAAGAAATAGTAGACATGATGAAAGAAAGGAGGATAGATGTGATGGGGATGGGCGAGATGAGAATGAGAGGAGAGGAGGAGGGAAGAGAGCTGGGTGGTGGATTTGTGCTGATGTATAAAGGAGTGGAGGAAGGAGTGAGGAAGCATGGAGTAGGAGTTATATTGGGACCCAATGTATCACACAGTTTGGAAGGGATGGAAAGTGTGAACGAAAGAGTAATCAAAGTTACACTGAAAATAAAAGGAAGGAGATATCATGTATATCAAGTATATGCACCGCAACAGGGGCATCCAGAAGAAGAGAAGAGGATGTTCATGGAAACGTTGGAAGAAAGGGTGGAGGTGGGAAGAAGGGAAGGTGAGGAGATAATATTAATGGGTGATCTCAATGCAAGAGTGGGAAGGAGAAGAGATGAAGCGGAAAGAATGTTGGGACCGTTTGGGGAAGAATTTAGAAACACAGAGGGTGAAACGTTGATAGACTTTTGCATGAGGAGAAATCTGAAGATAATGAATGGTTTTTATCAGAAAAAAGATTCACATAGATATACGAGATATAGGTGGAATAATACGACAGGAATGTTTGATCAAAGATCGATAATAGATTACTTTATAGTGTCGGATAGAAGAATAGTAGAAGATGTAAAGGTGATCCCGTGTGTCAATGGATTCAGATCATAGGCTGTTATTAGCTGATCTAAAGATACCAACGGAGAAAGTAAAGTAAAAGGAGAAGTGGAGTACAATAAAAGTAGACTCGCTGAAAGATCAGATAAAGATTGAATTATGTTTTTGTAAAGTAAACGAACACATACACTGGGAAGATGAACGGTGATGAACCTAATGAACCATAGAAGTGTTGTAAGGAAACGGAAGGGAAACCCTAGGGCATGAATGCTGGGTGGAGTTGGACAGAGGGGCATACCTTTGTTTGAATGAAACGGTAAAGAAATGCTGTGAGCAAAAGATGGTAAGCATTGAGAAGATGCTTAAAAACAGAAGTGTACATCCAGAGCCCCGTGTACGATGAAGCACAGAAATGAAGCGGGAGAAGTGAAGAGGAGCGGAGGGAGAGGTTGGCTGAGAAGTGGCAAGGGAGCTGATGGATGAGATGAAGGAAGGCAAGAAGAAGATTTTAAGATTGGAGAACGTAAAGAGGAGCGAAGAGGAGAGTATGTATATGATCAAAGCTATGAATGGTGAAACATTGGTAAGCCCGGAGGAAGAAAACAAAAGGTGGATAGAGTACTTTGTGAGTTGCTGAATGTGGATGTGCAGCAGGAAGAGGAAGGGGAGAGAGAGGAGGCAGGAGAGAAACGAAGAGGAAGTGGAGGAGGAGGGAATAACGGAGAGGAATTTTGTGGAGGCCGTTTAGGGAAAACTGAAGAACGGAAAAGATCTGGTGAGGATGGGATAACATATAGAAATGCTGAAGGAGGGGAGAGAGAAGCTGAAAGCTTGATGCTGAGAATTCTGAACAGGTGTTGGGTGGAGAGTAGAGTGCGGAGTTGGGGAAGGTCAATAATAATTCCCATTTATAAAGGTAAGGGGACCAGGAGATTGTAAATTACGAGGAATTCGCTAATGGATCACATGGCGAAGTTAAATGAAAGAATATTAGAAAGAAAATTAAGATTAAAAATAGAGCCGAGATTAGGTGAAAGAGCAGTATGGGTATAGAGGTTGCAGAAGCACTACAGATTTAAATGTTCGCATCTGAGAATGTACAGGAAAAGACATGGGAATTCAACAAGAAGGCATATATCGCTTTCTAGACTTGATGAAGAAGCATTATGGATTCTGTACCCAGGGAGAGCTATGGAAGTTCTGGGAGGGCTTATGAAGTTGAAGATAGCGACTGATAAAGGCAGTAAGAAGTACATATGTGAATAGCTTAGTAAGGTAAGAACGGGATATAAAAACGGGGAATGGTTTGAGGTAAAAACTGGAGTAAAGGCAGGGTAGTGTGTTGTCGCCGATACTGTTTATAGCGTTTAATTTTTTGGGGAAACCAAAAAAATTTTAATTAAGAGGTGTAAAGGAGAGTTTAGTGGAGATTGACGGAGACATCATGGTATTTGCAGAGATTTGGGTGTTTGGAGTGGAGATGGTGAGAGGGTTGAAGCAAATGGTGCTTGTTTCGCCGAAAATTGAGAGAAGCTGGCTTAAATATGATGTGGAGAATAGAAATATGATAGTAATAGGGAGGTAGGAGGAGGAGTTATAGTGGAGGTAGACGGTAGAGATTAAAAATGGACGGATATAAATACCTAGGAAGCACATTTGGAAGAGAAGGGGGTGTGCAAAGGAAATTTCGAGTAGGGGATTGAGCAGTATGGCAGGACTGTAGAGCAGTACAACATCTTGAAAGATAAATATATGAAAAAGAGGTGAAGAGAGCAATATACGAGGAGTGTTGACCGCATATGTTGTATGGGGCGGAGACATGGAGCATGACGGGGAGAGAGGAGAGTAGAATTCAGACGGCGGAGATGAATGTGTTGAGGAGAACGGTGATTGGAAAGACGAGGAGAGACAGAGTGAGAAACGAGACAGTGAATAAAGTGGATGCAGCAAGACTAAGATGGTGGGGACACTGGAGAGGATGCAGGAAGAGAGAGTTGTCCAAGTAGGAGGTGGAGGTGGAGACCGGAGGGAGTGAGGCCGAGAGGAAGACCGCGGAAGAGATGGAGAGACACAGTGGAGGATTCATTAAGGAGACACCGGATGCTTGCAATGGATGAGCTGATGGAGGATGGGATCGTGATCATGAACACAATGGAAGCGGAGGTTGGCCCCACTGACAGGCTCGTGAGCCTTACTGGGAGAGGATGTAAGATGTAAGTAAGTAAGATATATTATTTGTAAAGGTATTACACGGCAATGTAGGGGGCTCGAGCCAACGGGGAACACAAGGGGGGACGTTTTATCATACCCTAACGGGAGAAGGGGCGGGGAACCCGAGACCGTCAAGTACAAAGAGCGAGGGTTTCGTGAGACCCTTCCCGGAGGGGGGGAATTAGTCTACCCCGTAGTTCCCCGGAAGGCGAGAGACCACTCCTGCCATCGTGCGGATACTTGGGGTATTCTTTAGTTAAAAAAAAACAAATTAATCGAAATCTATTTTAAACGGGAGTAACGTATAACAGATATCTAATAGCCTATTCTACTATATTGCTATAATTATTAACAATAATTTTTTTTTAATTTTTTTGTTATTTTTACATTTTCAAATCTGAAATTGTACCAGGATTCCAAAAATGTATTCCTTTTCCCTGTAGCTATTGTAGTTTTTGAGATATATTTTTTTTTTCTTTTAATACATTTTCCGGAATAAAATTTTACAGCATTCAGCAATGTTTCTTTTCCGGTAGCTTTTGTTAGTTTTTTTAGATATGGGAGTTGCTTGGCTCTTCTAAAAAAAATTTTTTGTAGACAAAGATACAGGAGTTCATACACAAAACATGGAACGTACTTGGCAAGCAATAGTGTTCAATTTTATTTTTATAATAATTTCAATTTTGAACATATTACTAGTAACACTGATATTACGAATATTAGGAAAATAATTTCATTACATAAAATTCTTTATATTGGTTTTTTCATATCCATTGAAATTTTAATATTTTATACTCTTTTAAACTTCACGGGAAAAAGATAAATGTAAAAATAAATAAATTGAATTTTTAAATAGAATAAAAAGGGCGTGAATGGCAGTTTCTTGCGGATATAAGCAATATCGCAATACGAACTTTACATTGATATTTTTTTAGATTGTGGATGACGAAATCAATAAAGTCCTATTATATATATATTATATATAATATATATATATATATAATATATATATAATATAATATATTATATATATATTATATATATATCTATATAATATTATATATATATTTATATATATATAATATACTGTATTATTATTATATATATATAGTATAATATATATATATATATACTATATATTATATATATATAATAATCTACTATATATATGTATATATATATATATTATATATATTATATATTATATATATATATATATATATATATATATTATATTATAGTGATTGGCCTAACCACGATCGATTCGGATTCGCAATCCAAAGATGCTTGTGGATTCGGCATTCGGCTTCGTTCGAACATTTCACAACACACGGAATTCGGATTCGGATTCGAATCGAAGGTGCTGGTTTTCGGATTCGGATTCGGATTCAAACATTTTTACACATACGGGATTCGGATTCGGAGCTCGATTCCGAATCCGGATTCGAATCAGAGTTTATTTTTTGTTTTTACAGAATTAAAAAAACCATCATCAGATAATGTATGAAACGCAAACTAAGAATAGAGTTGCGTCAAGATTAGGGGGCCAATCACAGGAAGTGCGTAAGAGCCAATCAAGCTGAATATTTTATATTTTTATTGGCTAATGTAACCGCCATAAGATGAAATAGAGTTACTCCTGAAACATTGGAAAAACTAATAATTTATAGAGAATATGTTAAAAAAATTAATTTTAATTTTTTAATAGGATGTTATGTTAATTATGAAATAGTTAATAAATTTCAATATTTGGTTAATTAACTTTTTAAAAAATTTATAAAAAGTCAAGCTTAAGAATTTAAATTCCACTCTTTATAGCAGTTAAGCTTAATAGAAAATTACACTATTTAAAGAAATTTTAATATTTTTTTCTGCCCTTTTAACAAATGAAATATGTGATCCTGTATAAGCAAAAGTGCTTTGTTTACATTTAATCAAAATAAAAAAGTTCATACACGCTGGCGTTTTTTCTTTGTAGACCACTCCTTCTATTTATTTCATAATGGTTACATAGAATTATAACAATGGTCTTCATTATTATAAGCAAGCACACACTAAATCGATTTTTTTTTGGTCGTTTGTTTGTGGGTATTGTTGGTGTTTTCCCTGATAAGAAGACCAGCAATATCAGCAAGCATACTTTCATTCCATCGCCAACTGAAACGCTTTTCAAACATAGAGATGTTCTGGTGAAACCTTTCACCATGCTCATCACTAATTGCGCCAAGGTTGGGGGGGGGGGAAAGAAGTCCACATGCGAGTCCATAAGTGTAGTTTTAAACATATTGCAACCTATATTACGAAAGCACTTCAACGCATTTACGTGACAAGATATTCATAGTTTTTCGCTTTCTCATTTCCAAGGACATGAGCAACACTGATTGAAATGCTAGCCATTGTCGCTTTTTGTCCTTCTACGTTTTCCTTCGAACTCCTCCATCTGGAGAATCTTTAATTTTTGGGGGCTAATAAACAACACCTTCTCTTATCTTTGCTCTTAAATTTGTGATTTGTTTCTGAGGATGTAAGAATAACACACTTCTTTGTAAAGAGCTTTTACAAATATTTTAATCAACCAAGTTTAATGTGCAACCAGGTGGAAGAAAGACAAACTGCGGATTCATAAATGGTTTATAGTGATTGTTTTTGGTCCCCAGGATTGAATCAATTCTTATGGCGGCCACTTTTTCCGACCGTAGTGATTTTTTTCTGCGAGGCTGTACCATTTGCAGGGAAGCAGCAAAATTCTTGTGTATCCTGTTCATTGCCTGTTATTAGCTCAACTGATCTTGCAGTCCTCCCTACAATGGAACTTTCCTGTGTGTACATAGGTTACTAATAGGTCAATAACTCTGTCCTGTTTACTTTGTATTTGTAGAATATGCTACAGGAAAGACGAAAAAAACACCAGTGACGCCAACACAATAAAACATCACAACGCCCACAACACACACACCCATGACCCAATATATATATATAATATATTATATATATATATTAATATTATTATATATATTATATATTATATATATATAATAATATATTATTCACTAATATAATTATATATATATAACGTATGTATATATATATATTTATATATATATATATATATATATATATATATAATACAGTATAATATATATATAATATATATATATTATATATAATATTATATATAGTATTATATATTTATATATATATATATATATTTATATATTGGCATATTTGTAGATTGTGATCAGTAACTTGGCGAGGTTTTCTATGCGAGTACGTTGAGCAAGTTTTCTTGCGTTAGAGTGCTTGGTCGAACTCTCTTCTCTCTATCTATCTCTATATATATAATACTTATAATATATATATATATATAATATATTATAATATAATATATGATATTATTATATATATATAATATATATATATATATATATATATATATATTATAATATTATTAATTAAGTATAGCCCCCGACGCTCTGATTTAATCAACTCACTCTAATTTTTCGTTTTCAGGTATTTTCTCTAATTTATGATTATTAAGGTTTAGGATACGGTTAGGTTAGGTTAAGTTACGTTAAGTTGTTAAGTTAGGTTAGGTTAGTTACGTAAGTTAACCTAGCCTAATATAACCTAACCTAACCTAACCTAACCTAGCTAACTCTAATCTAACCTAACCTAACCTTAACCTAACTAACCTTCGTCAAGAGCTTTTACAAATATTTTCATCAAACCAAGTTTAACGTGCAAAGGTGGAAGAACGACAAACTGCGGATTCACAAGTGTTTATGTGAAATGTTTTTGGTCCAAGGATTGAAATCATGTCTTTGAGGCCACTTTTTCCGAATGTAGTGATTTTTTCTGTCGCGGCGTACCATTTGCAGAGGAAGCAGCAGAATTTGTGTATCCCTGTTCCATGCCTGTTAATAGTCCAATGATATTCAGGTCCCCACAAATGTGCCATTTAAATGTTGTGTACTCAACAGAGCTGGGTGTTGCGCCACCGAGTTGCGCCAATTAATTTGCGCCAATCAATTTGTAAGCTCAAAGGCGCATAGGAGCAACAATTTTTAAAAAGGCGGACTAGCAAAGGCGCACAGCCAATCTCTCGCCGCTATAGCTGCGCCTATCGAACAGGAAACAGCGCAATTTATTTTACCTTAAAGTTAGAACTTAGAAAGCGTGGCAAAAATTTATTATACTAAAAACAAGTGTATACATATAATATATATAATATATTATATATATATATATATTATAATATTTTATTATATATACTTATATAAGTATATATATATAGTATATAAATATATATATTATATATATATATATATATATTATATTATTTTATATATATATATATATTATCTATATATATATATATATATATATATATATATATATAATATATTATATATATATATATATATATATTATATAATACATATAAAAGATTTACAAATAAATTTGCAACTATGTTTCTGAAAATTTTCAACTTCTTCAGCGCCGTGCTGAACCTCCTGGGGGAAAACAGGACCACAAGAACATGAGGAGGAAGAGGGACGTAGTAGATATCTCTCAGTTTACGGTGTTTTAAATTACAAAATTATTAAATGTGTTTTTTTTTTTTTCCTTATAAAAGCATGCTTTTTATTATATCCACCAAAGTTTACTTTTGCAAATATAATTTAGCAAACAGCACGGGCGGGCTCGCCCGAAAAGTTTGCTGGCGCAAGGCGAATAGGTGCTGGATGTGACAAACATACAGGCGATAAGTGCTAGGCGCACTAGGTCCCGGCGGCATAGGCGAATAGGCGGGCGAACTCAAAAAAATTATAGGCGCGCCCAGCTCTGGTATCAACTAGTTAAAGTAATAAGAATCATAACTTCGTACCATTCTTTGTATTTGTAGAAAGCTACAGGAATAGACGAAAACATTACTTATATGGAGCAGCACTGGCCTTAAGACTACGTTTAGGAAGAATCAAATAAACAGACGCAAACTCTGCTGATTTATGACATGTCCCAATGCCTGTCCCAATAGGCCATTTAACATCACAGCAATATACCAATTTCCATCTTTCTGCGCGCAAATAGCTTTTGCAAAACCTGTCCTCTGTCTGCCTCTAATGAAACTAATGTTTACACCTTTTCTCGAATAGATTAGCATAATCAGAAGCAGCAATCTAAGTCTGCTTGTGAGAGCTTAGAATTCGTACAATATCGTTAAGCTCCTCCTGTGTGATTTCATGATGTGAACATGTCATAGATGTTGATGGTTCAAAGTAAGGAAATCTTGATACTTGTGCATGATCCGGAGGGGTATCCTCTGAGTCAACCCCAGTAAATTAACGGAGTGTAGACAGGAAGATCATCCTGATGAGGAACTAGGACATACTTGCGAGGTTGTAGGTTTGGAATACTCGGACACAATGTTTAGATTTTGAAGAGAACCCTGCACATTTCTCAAACAGAATAACAATCCGTTACGTGATTTGTCGTTTCAGCAGCGCCAATTCATAGGTAAAGCAAATTTCATACGGCTACGTTTTCCTTTTAACCAGTTTCTCAGATTCCTCTAACATGAATTGCAGCATACATGTGGAGCCCAGGACTTATCCTAGTCCCCAACTTTACATCCAAAGTACAATTCATAAGCCTTTTTCTAACTAATGGCGACAAGCTACATTATTGCGTTTTTAAATGTAAGTCCTCACACACCATAACAAAAATAGGTTAAGGCTATTTTTACACTGACGTGGCATTATAAAGATCTAGACAGCATATAATACTTTTGTTATAAAATAATTATTCCTATTTTATAATTTATATGCAAAATGATAATTCTTGAATATAAAATGAAATGAAGAAAATAAAATAAAATTACATAAAAATAAAAATAAAATTTACTAGTAAAATAAAAAATAAAAATTTATACTATATATATATATAATATATATATATATAATATATCTATATATATATAATATATATAATATATTATTATTTATATATATATATATATA
>JABUQX010129452.1:0-7500 GCA_015478945.1 Trachelipus rathkii
TATATTTCCAAAGGTCCTAAAGTGGGTTTAGAACCCTTACCCTGAGATGGTACTCCAGAGTGTTACCTCGAGACCACGATTGGCTAAAAGGAACCCATCATTTTACCTCTGAAAGCTTAGCTTTCCACAAAGAGGAGCGAAGGCGTGTCTAGGACACCTAACCTCCGACGGGCCTCACCGCCCAACACTCCGGGTCCGGGGAAACCCCGGGTAATTTTTTTACCGGACATTATTAGATATTCTTCAAGGATATTTGTGCAATAAACGCACAATTATTTGTTATAATTTCAAATGGTCTAAGTGGGTCTTGAACGCTTACCTTGAGATTGGTATTACCAGACGTGTTACCATCGAGACCACGCATTGGCTAAAGGAAACCCATTCATTTTACCTCCTGAAAGCTTAGCTCCCAAGAGGAGCCGAAGGCGATGTCTTGGACACCTAAACCTCGCGCGGGCCTCCCCGCCACCGGTCAGTCAGGGAGCAACACTGGGGTAATTTTTTAACAGCGACATTATTAGATCTTCAAAAAGATATTTGTCAATAACGCAACAATTATTTGTATATTTCCATGGTCCTAAGTGGGTTTGAACCCTTACCACTTGAAGATGGTAACTACCAGAAGTGGTTACCTCGCGACAACGATAGGCTAAAAGAGGTAAGGGTTCAAACCCCACTTAGGCCATTGAAATATACAAAATAATTGGTTGCGTTATTATTGCACAAATATCTTTTGATATCTAAATAATGTCCGGTTAAAATTACCCAGTGTTGCCCTGACCCGAGGTGTTGGCGGGGAGGCCCGTCGGAAGTTAAGTGTCCAAGACACGCCTTCGCTCTTCTTGGGAAGCTAAGCTTCAGAGGTAAAATGATGGTTTTCCCTTTTTAGCCAATCGTGGTCTCGAGGTAATACTCTGGAGACCATCTCAAGGGTAAGGGTTCAAACCCACTATAGGACCATTTGATATACAAATAAATGTTGCGTTTATTGCACAAATATCTTTGAATATCTAATAATGTCCGGTTAACAATTACCCCAGGTGTTGGCCCTGACCCGAGTGTTGGCGGGGAGGCCCGTCGGAGTTTAGGTGTCCAAGACACGCCTTCGCTCCTCTTGGGAAGCTAAGCTTTCAGAGGTAAAATGATGGGTTTCCTTTTAGCATCGTGGTCTCGAGGTAACACTCTGGAGTACCATCTCAGGGTTAAGGGTTCAAACCCACCTTAGGACCATTTGAAATCATACAAATAATTGTTGCCGTTTATGCACAAATATCTTGACTATATATATAATATATATACTATATAAATATATAATAAATATAATATAATATATAAATATATATATATATATATTATATATAAATAATATATTAATATATATTAATAATAATATATATATATATATATATATAAGAATAATTTTTAAACTACTTTGTCGTAGTGATATATTTACTTTAAAGAGGAACTTGGATTCTCTTTTAGTATTATGCTTTACTGTCACTTTATTTTATTACTTAATGTACACAAATTAAAAAACATTGTTAAAGACACTTTATTTTTTAATGAAAATTTTAAAAAGGAAGCTAATTTTCGTCCCGACACGCGAGACCTCTTCAGGCTAAGGACCTGGATTTCTTATTCTTGATGATCTTCATCAGTTCAAGAGTGTTTCAGTTGGTCTGCTATTTTATTCATGGTGTTGTTGAAATATTTATGTTTTCAGATATTCATTTGGTATAAAATCTATCTTAACTTTCACCGGGATGCTATTTGTAGTTGTTACTATTATAAATGCAAAAAGGATTCCATGATTTTGCGATGTTGTGTGATTGATAATTCTGATCATCTTTATATTGTTGATATTGATAGAGTGGCCTGTGTTACGCCTATGATTTGTTAAAGCTGAATTTATGCTGTCCTTGTGGCAGGTCGATCTGTATGTTGTTTTTTCTTCTTTGGCAAATCTATGGTTTCCCTATATATTTTTATTGCCAGAAGTTATGAAAAAGTTATGTTGGTTATATATAGTAAATATATTAAAACAGCTCATTCATCTCTCATTACAACATAACTATCTTTATTTAATTGCAAATATTACAAACAAACTTTCGGCCTGCGTATGGATCCCCACTGTTCCATACTCAGTAACATATATATGGAACTAAGAATTTTATCATATTTTACCGCACCCTTTATTAAACAATAGTTAATGGATTAGATATGTAGATGACACTTTTGTCTCCCTCCCTCACAACACAAACCCTAATGATGCCTAAACTATATCAACTCTATTCATCCTTCAGTCCAATATACAAATAGAAATGCCTTTCAACAACTCTATCCCCTTCCTCGATACCTTAATCAAATGGAATAACAATTACTTGCAATTTACTATATATAGAAAACCCACATTCGCACCAAACTAACATACATTGGCTATCTAATATTCCCTAAACACAAATAGCTGTTTCTGTCATCTTTCTATTTTCTCCGTGCTTTCGTATTGCTCTCCACCTCTTCTAAGCACAAGAAAACTAAATACATCCACAATATTTCAAATCACTTTACTATCCTGAGTTTTTCCTCACAAAAGCTTTAAAAAAGCAAAAAAGAGGTACTTAGCCTTTCCCCCGAAAATAGCAACACCTTCTTTTTACCATTTCCTCAATTACCATTATATTCGTTAAAACAAAATATATACCAAAAAATATTACCCTCATCCCATCAAATAACATCACCTTAAAACATTCTCAAACCCACAAAACGAAAAGAAAATCTCCTCCAAAGCTGTAATATCACATCCCTGCAATACTTGCAATAAAACATATATAGGTGAAACAATAGATTGCAAAGAAGAGAAAATCAACATACAGATGAGACGCTGCACAAGGAAAGCAAAATTAGCCTTAACAAGTCATAGGTTGTACATAGGTCCACTCTATCAACATCAACATAATAAAGATGATCAGAATATCAAATCACACGAACCATCGCAAAAATCATGGAATCCTTTTTGCATTTAAAATAGTAACAACTACAATAAACATCCCGGTGAAGTTAAGATAGATTTTATACAAAGTGAATATCTGAAAACATCAAAATATTTTCAACAACACCATGAAGAAAATAGCAGACCACCTGAAACACACTTGAACTGATGAAGATCAAAAAAGAAATCCAGTCCCTTAGCCTGAAGATCTCGCGTGTCGGGACGAAAATTAGCTTTCCTTTTTAAAATTTATTTCATAAAAAAAAAGTGTCTTTAACAATGTTTTTTAATTTGTGTACATTTTGGAAATAAAATGAAGTGACAGTAAAGCAAAATACTAAAAAAGAATCCAAGGGCTGATCCTCTCTAAAGTATATTAAAAACCATATAATATATACATAATATATATATATATATATATATATATATATATAATATATAATAATAATTATATATTATATAATATAATAAAAAAGATATATATATAATAAATATATATATAATATATAATATATATATATATATAATATATTATATATATATTATATATATATATACTATATATATTTAATTCAATTAAATAAATAATTTTGAAAAGTGATTTTAAAGAATATTAATTTCTTGAAGATACATTACTTTAAATAATTAAATACCTTAATAGTTATTTTAAACAATTTTATTTAGCCTATTTCCTTTCCGAATTCGTTTGATATATAATATTCCGAAATATTTTTATGTTAAAAACTCGGAAGAATTATAATTTTGGCCTCAATTTTAATTTGAAATCATAGTAAATACAAAAAAAAAAAATTGATTATATTTAGGTATGTTTATATATTTGGCATCATTTATTACAAAGGAGTAATGGAATTAAAATCTTTTTTTTATTTTGTTTGATTAACCCTCTATTATTTTAGTGTACATTTACAGTTAACCCCGGTAGAAACCCCGGTTTTTCCTGAATTTTTGGGGGGCTGGGGCCGGGGTCGCTAAAAATGGCGGGGTTGGCCGGGGCCGGGCTGGGGCGGGGCCCCAGTCGGTTCTATTGAAAAATAGCATTATTCATTGGCGATGATTCTTACACTTTATGTTTTAAATTTTAGCATAATCTTTCATTTGTAATTATGAATGTAATTCTTTCGATGACCTATTTCACAAAAAACTAAAAGAATTTTATCATAACTTTACAAAATTTGAAGAAGATCGTTCGTTTCTAAATAATAATGACAAGTGTGCACGAGTAGCAACGAGTGTAGGAGTCGCCTCTGATATAATATATATATATATATATATAATATATATATATATATATACAAATATCATCCTATGGAATTTGTCTTTTGTAATAATAACTATATATTATATATATATATATATAATTCAATATATGTATATATATATAGAGAGAGAGAGAGAGAGAGAGAGAGAGAGAGAGAGAGAGAGAGAGAGAGAGAGAGAGAGAGAGACCCTGTTGTGTTATAGGTATGGTTATTTTTGATTATTTTTACTATCTTGTCATTAGCTAATGTATTTATTAATTTTATGTGGTATAAGTTGCAACATTGTTTTTAAAGATGACGAATATTAAATAAGAGGACTCCAAATTTCAATTTTAAAACAGTTGTCTACGGACGTCATTATCAATTCTAGTGACATCAGCCGATTTGCGACAATTAATTCTCGGCGATTTTCGTGAAACTTCCATGAAATGTTTGAAATGATCTGTAAAGAAAGAAAAACGATATAAAAGTTCGAAAAATTAGCCGAAAAAATGTTAGGAAGTTTCCAAATTTCATATTTAATAAAACCCATTTACTAGCTGCCACATGGTTCTTTTTTTTTAAATAATAATAAAAAAAAATATATTCTCATATAAACTTATATGCGATGCTGAAGCAATATTTTATTATTTTTCAAGCACTCAAGGGTCGGGTATATATATATATATATATATATATATATATATTTAATATATATATTGATATATATATATATTATATATATACTATATAATATACATAGTATATATATATATATATATTTATATAATATAATATAATATATTATATAATATATATAATATAATATATTATATATATTATAATATATATATAATATTATATTATATATATATAAAAATTAATTTAAATATTTTCTACAAAAAAATATAAAATATAGTATAAAAAATACAAAAATAATATATATATATATATATATATATAGTATATATAATATTATATATATATTATTAATATATATATAATATATATACATATTATATATAACATAATATATATATAATATAATATATATATATAATAATAATATATAAAATAATATCTATCTATATATATCTTTATAAGGGTTGGGTTCAAGTACATTTTTCCAAGTACAAGTACAAAGTACAAGTATCTCTAGAATTGTTTCAAGTACAAGATTACAGTAACAAGTACTCTAAGAATTTAGTTCAAGAGTACAAGTACAAGTACAAGTACATGGTATAAAGTACAAGTACAAGTACAAGTCTTTATGAAAATTCCATACTATCTATATATATAATAATATATATATAAATATAATATATATATATAATATATATATATATATATATATATAAATATATATAATATCATATAATATATATAGTATATATATATACATTATTAACATCATTTCATAATCATCATCATCTTCTTCATCATCACATCATCATCATCATTTCATCATATCATCATCACCACTCATCTTATCTCCCCAACGACTGGAGGCAAGGTGCGTAACGTATACCGGAAACATAAAAATAGTAGAAAAATATGAAGCAAGTAGAAAAGAAAGCGCAGCCTTACCGCCCCCTATTATACCAATTAGTGAGAACTCGCGGCAGTCAGAAAAATCCACCTAGAGCTTCACGGGACCGCGATTGACCCTACTATTACCTCTCGTCAATGTGGGGTTCATTGCCTTGGCCGCAGGTGGCTACAACGCATATCCTCCTCACAAAACCGCCACATTCACTCCTGTTGTGCACCTTTCTTCTCGCCTCTTGCCAAACTCACATTTCTACTCTCAAGACATTCCTTTTCTGACTCATTCACTTTTTCTTCTGTCTCCCATCCAGTCGATTCGCCAAACACACTTACCAACTAAAAATCACGTTTTAAGCCGCGTCTGTCATCCATCCTTTCCCACATGACCAAACCTCTCAACGTACCTTATCATTTATTCTCTCATTTACCCAATCTCCACACCAAATAACTCTCTAATGACGTTATTCCTCATTATATCACTTTCTGTACAACCTAACAGCCACTAAGATTTGTCATCATCTGAAACATTGTAATTTAGATCTATACCTCTTATTCCAGACATAGTCTCACTACTATACATTTTTTATATAAACACGGTAAACAACATACCCTCATGTAAAGACCCTAGCCACTCAACTAAGTCCCTTTAACATACCACCAAACGATTTAACCTGCACACAGCACCTTAGATGCCATATCACAAATTTTTCATACTACAACTCTGCATCATCCGACCATCCCTTTTCATCCAACAATATATCCTAAATATTTTAAATTCAGACACTTTTTCCAGCTGTCACCATCTAACATAACTTACACACTGAGGTTCTGACCTCAACTCAACAAACCATAAACCTTATCTCAGTATCACTACGACTTTACTTTTAAAACATATTCTTTTACCACACCACTACCAAATCTCTCCTATCTAGTTCCTCCCAAACTCTCTTCAGATTCGCAACAAAAAAAGCAAATCATCCTCATATAATAGGTAGGGAATCCTCCACTCTCATCCATTCTCCATCATTCTACCTCTATCCCTTGGTACCCCTACTCTAATTCTTTCATAACCTCAATCCTATAAACAGATTAGTGAGCCATAGGAGACATATCACATCCACTGGTCTCAACTCCGCTATTAATATTAAAATAATCACTTTCACTCTATTTATTCTTACACGCTTCACTTCGTCATACATACTTTTGATTCTATTCAGAAGCTTACAACCAACACATATGTCACAAACACCTGCCATAGATTCCCCATATTTATCCTATTATACGCCTGTTGCATATCTATAAAAACCTAAAATACAATTTATTCTTCTCCTCCCTATTTCCCAATCATTTGTTTCAAAGTACAGATTTGATCCACAATCCTCTCCACCACTTCTAACGCAACCTTATTCCTCCCCCCCCCCCTCCTCACAAAAACCCCCTATGATCTATATCCCCATTATTCTTCACTCAATTCGAACGCACTACTTTCCGAACGCAAAATATCAACATATATCTTCACCTCCAACATCAATAAAAACTAATTAACCTTTAATACTTACAGTAACATTTTTCCCTTACACTTATATAAAGGGTACTAATATTGACCTCCTCCCAATCCCTCGGAACTATTTTGTTATACTAACTTCCAAATCCAATGAAATCACCATCGTCGCCTCTATATATTATATATATATATATATATAT
>JABUQX010129452.1:15000-20000 GCA_015478945.1 Trachelipus rathkii
TGCAAGAGACGAAGTAGCAAGTAGGAGAGAGATAGAAAGTAATTAGAGTAGAAGTATCGATGCATTGTGAGAGCAGGTGCAGAAATAGAAATATGTCTATAAAAGAGTTGATGAGAAGATGAAAAAGTTGGGGGGAAACTACTACAAATTTGTGGTAAATTATTAAACAAGTGGCAGAAGATACGTTAGGATGTAGGTGTATTAATGGCGAAAGGAAGAGGCACAGTTTGTGGTGAAAGGAGGAAATGAAGAGAGCAATAAGGGAAAAAAAATGAGAAGGTAGCTAAAAGGAAGAGCAGAGCAGTAGAGAACATATGTGGTAGCAACTAGCAAGGAATGGAGCCAAATTAGTAAAAAGAGAAGCTAAGAAGCTAGTTGCTGAAGGATGGCGGAAGAACTGAGTGAGCTAGGATACAGCCCAGAGAAAGAAGTGGGTTTTTAAACTGCAAAAACATATAAAATTCAAAGAAAACCCTTTACAATATAAAGAGTAGAAAGGGAGATGTCCTTTCAACACCAGATGAAATTAATGAAAGATGGACAGAGTATTTCAGAGAGCTCCTCGGTGTGGGAGAGGGAGTGGCGGAAATGACTTCTTTGAGAGAGAAGAGGTTGTGAAGGTGGAGAACTTAATTACGGTGGAGAAGTATGAGGAAGACTTGATGAGAATGAAGAATGGGGAATCTCCAAATGAAAATGAATTTTCGATAGAGTTGATCAAGGAAGGTGAGAGGATGGACTAATACTGAGGCTGATGATTATAAGAGTTATTTAATAGATGCTGGATGGAAAGAGAGATTCCGGAAAGATGAGAAAGAGCCATCATATTTGCCAATCTACAAAGAAAAAGGAGACAAGGATGATCGTGGTAATTACAGAGGAATCTCACTGCTGCACCACCTGACGAAGGTGTGTGAAAGAATACTAGAAAAAAGATTGAGAATAGTGATAGAGCCGCAATTAGGAGAAGTGCAGTATGGATACAGAAAGGTATGGAAGTACAAAAGACATCATGTTCGCATTAAGAATTGTAGTAAAGAAGATCTGGAAATTTACCAAGAATGCACAAATAGCCTTCGTAGACTTAAAGAAAGCTTTCAATTCTGCACCCACAGTTAACCTTAGGAGGTTTTTAAGAGAAAGGTATGGAGTAGGAGGAAGACTATTAGATGCATTAAAAAGTATGTATGCGGTATTTAAAGTAAGAATAGGGTGTAAAGGTGATGATAGATTGGAGGTGGAGACTGGACTGAAACAGGGTATTGTTTTGTTCTTATTTTTTATTTATAGTTTTTAGATACTGTCATATGGGTCTGAAAATGGAGTATAAGAGCGAATGAGGAAAAGAGAATCAGAGTCGTGGAGATGAAGGTGCTGGGAGTAAGGCTGGAATAAACACGAAGAGACATGGCAAGAAACGAGTGGGTGTGAGAAAGGGTTGGAGTAGCATCAGTAATAAATAGAGTGAATTCAGCAAGGCTGAGGTGGCGAGGACACCTAGGTAGAATGCTGGGGCATCGAGTGGCGAGTAGGAGGTGGAGTTGGAAAGTGGAGGGATGAGACTAAGAGGAAGACCAGGAAAGAGATTGTTGGGTTGTGGAGGTCTCTTTGACTCTTTGAAGAGATACGATTCCCTTTGACGCGAGAACTGGAGGTGAGTGGGATTCTTCGTGAGAGAGGTGTGGAAGAGGATGCTGGCTACGCTGACGGGCCGTAGGTCTACCTGAGGACAACGAAAAAAGTAAAATAACAGACAATATAAATATATATATATATATATATATATATATATATATATATATATTTATATATATATATATATATATATATATATATATATCTTTCTTTGTACTAACTAGCATATTAATAATATATATATATATATATATATATATATATATATATATATATATATGCTAACTGATTCTCTTAATAATATATATATATACATATATATGCTGTATATATATATATATATATATATATATATATATATATATATATATATATATTATTTATATATATATATATATATATATATATATATATTCTTCTTCTTCTTTATCTGCCTTCTATTTTCCCAAGAATGGGGTAAGGTGCGTAACGAGTATCGGAGAAAGAAAAGCAGTAAGGAGAGCAGCGACTGTGGAAGTCGAAGCCAGCCTTACCGCCCCCTCAGTCCCATTAATTAGTGAGAACTCATCGCGGTCAGAAAATCCACCCTAAAGATTCACGTGGGACAGCGATGGACCCTCACTATGGTAGATCGTCAATGTAAGGGTTCATCCCTTGGCCCAGATGGGCCACAACCACACCCCCTCACAATCCCCGCCATTCCTCCTGTTATACACCTTTCTTCTGCGCCTCTACCAAACTCAGATTTCTCTCCTTCAAACATTCGTTTACTGACTCAATCACTTTTTCTTCGGGTCTCCCGGCCGGTCGGTTCCCAACACACTCCCGCCACTATACATCCCGCTTAACCAACCGACTATCATTCATCCTTTCCACATATGACCAAACCATCTCAACATACTTTCATTTATTCTCTCATTTACCCCTTTCTTCACACCACACCACTCTCTAATACGTTCATTCCTCATTTTATCAATTTACTTCAAACACACTCTAAGATTGTCCATCTGAACACATTGAACTTTAGATCTATACTTCTTATTCCAGACCATAGTCTCACTACTATACAATAACACAGGTAACAACATACCCTCATGTAAGACCCTAGCACACTCAAGACTTAGTCCCTTTACATTCACCAACGATTTAATTGCACCAGCCACCTTCCTGCCATTCACAACTTTCCTACTACACTCTGCATCGTCCGTTCCCTTCTCATCCAACATACCCTAAATATTTAAACTCAGACACTTGTTCCAGCTGCTCACTATCTAACATAACTTCACACTGAGGAGTGTCCTCACTCACAACCATAACCTTACTCTTATCCACGTTTACTTTTACACACCCTGCCAAATCTCTCTACCAATCCTCTCAAGCTCTCTTCAGATTCGCCACACAGAACCAAATCATCCGCATATAATAGGTAGGGCACCCTCCACTCATCTCCATTCTCCATCATTCTAACACCATTTCCTGCCATCCCCACCTCGAATTCTTTCATAACCCCATCCATATACAAATTGAATAACCAAGGAGACCATAACACAACCCTGTCTTACTCCGCTATTAATCCTAAACCAATCACCATTGACACCATTTATTCTTACACACGCTTCACTATCGTCATACATACTTTTGATTCCATTCAGAAGCCTACCACCAACACCATATCACTAACACCTGCCATAAACCTTCCCTATTAACTCTATCATACGCCTGTTGCAAATCCATAAAACCTAAATACAATTTATTCTTCTTCTCCCTCATTTTCTCAATCATTTGTTTCAATGTAAAGATTTGATCCACACATCCTCTACCACTCCTAAACGCACCTTGTTCTTCACCAATCAGTCCTTCAGTCACTCGACGCACTCTTTCGACCAAAATACCAGCATATACCTTCCCCACAACACTCAATAAACTTATTCCCCTATAATTTCTACAGTTCCCCTTATCTCCCTTACCTTATATAAGGGTACTATTACCGCTCTCCTCCAATCCCTTGGAACTATACCCTCCATAAACGCTTTATTACACAACTTCCAAATCCAATCAATCACTATCTCGCCTCCTTTCTTGATCATTTCACCAGTAATTTCATCTATACCTGCAGATTTACCATTCTTCAACTTTTCACTCTACCCATTACCTCCTCCTTACTAACCTCATCCCCAAAATACCTATTCCTTCTTGCACCATCAAACCCACACACATTCACTATCACCTCTTCATTACTGTTAATATTGTGCAGATTTTCGAAGTGTTCTTTCCACACTCCTCTCACACCCATTTCATCAGTTACAAAAGCACCATCCCTATTCATTATTCTATTCTCATTCTTAACCTTTCGCGCTTCCTTCCAGAAGAGCTTCCTATTCCCTTGTAAGTCCCCATTCATCCTCCTTCCAAACTGTTCATTTACCTCTTGTTTTCTTCCTACGTATACACCTTTTAGTTTTTTTTTTCCTCCTTATATAATTCCAAGCATCTTTCTTTTGAGTCTTCATCATTTGCTTTTAGTACATTCAACCACGCTTCTTTTTTACCTTAACCGCTTTCATCACCTCTTCATTCCACCATTCACTGTTAACATTCTTACTTCCTACTTTAGCACATCCACATACTTCCTTTGCACTACTAACAATTGCTTCCTTCATTTGCCCCCAGATTTGTTCAGTATCAACTTGTTCACATTCAACCGTTTTACTAGCGAGCGCTCTTACATACTTATCATTATTGTCTTACTCACTTAACTCTCACTCTTAATTTTACTACTTCCTTTCGTATCACCTTCCTTTCCATCCAAGCCCCCACTAACTTAATTTTGCTTAAGAACAACATAATGATCCCATAATCCCATTCCTAAACCCCTAACTGATTTAACGCATCCAACCCATACTTCAACATCTCCTTCTTCACCAACACAAAATCAATATACTTTTCACTTCGATACCATCTCTACCTACACCAACTCTAGTATACTTATGGATACTCTTGTGTTAAAGAAAGTATTACTTACACACATACCTCTCTCTTCACAGAAATCAATCACCTTCCTACCATTCTCATTTTCTCCGCCACCCCAAAACCACCTGTTAGCACCATCCCTTTTTGATCACCTATCCAGCCATTTCAGGTCCCCCAAAGCTATCAATCTGAGCTCCTACTCACCCCATCAAGAACATCATTCAGATTATCCCCAAAATCTGTCTTACTCTCTTCAACGTTTCCCTCAGATGGACCATACGTCACACCATACATACCTTGACCTTTTCAAACTTAAATTTAACCGTTAGAATTCTAGGACTCCCACACACAAGTCCACCATAGCTCTGTACCACAATTCACTCATCATAATTGCA